>CM055265.1:158735393-158821861 GCA_029237695.1 Conchocele bisecta | reverse complement strand
GCGGGAGCTGGGTCAGGAGCTGAGGCATCCGGTGTTCCTTCCGGCGTTGGGCTCTGGATGGGCGTGGACGCCGGGGTACCTGGGTCAGAGCGAGAGGCGGAAGACGGGCCCGGAGCAGAAGTCGGTCCCGAAGCGGTGCCTTGGGTAGGCTCCGCATCCGGAACGCGACCATCTTGCCTTTGACGGGCTTGTATGTCGAGTTAGGGCAGAAACGCCTGACATGCCCAATCTGTCGGCATCTCAGGCACAATGGCGGCCTACCTTCCATTGTGACCAGAGCCTTCTGGCCACAACCGAATTCCAGCATATGTGGAATGGACATGCGCATGCACTCATCTACCTCAATAACTAGCCGACGAACACCATTATAAATGTCTGTACCCTTGTAGGTGCTCACCTCCCTCTCAATGTCCGTAACTCTACCGTACTGAGAGAAAATCTTCTCCAGGAGGTCACTGCTGTAATATTCGGGTAGCCAGTGTACCCGAACGGACAAAACCTGTTTTCCGAGCGACGATAGTTGGTAACGGTACCGATTGTCACTGACAACACCCAGCTTGGCAAAAGTGGTGGCTGAATCCACCGACTTGAATGTCACATTGTACTTATTATCACTCGGACAAATCTTATACAAAGAATAAACCTCACCTGGAGGAATGTCGTACGACTCCAGTAGAGACAGCACGTCAGTCGCCTGTGGGTAGCCCCTGTCGATACAGTTGAACGTCACAGTTCGCTCCATCTTCTCCTGGTGAATAAAATCGGTGACAGCGGCCGGAAGCCGACGAATGGCGAAACTGGAAAACCCATCTCCAGACATCTTACGAAAACTCCCGGGGGTAGAAGCCCGGGGGTGACACAAATCTGCGAAGCAGTAGTGCCTCGCGCGAGAGAATGGCGCAGAAAAAAACCGATACTAGCGGATCACGGTTCGCTCTGTACCAGGTAAGTATGATACGCGTGGCTCGCGCTAAGCTCAAGTACGACGAACATGCAACAATCAAATGGTTCGCCGCCATTGCTAACTCCTTCACATTGCTGCTGAGCCATGAGTAACGCGTAAAAGCACCCCCCCCCCACCCCCCCACCCCCACCCCCCACCCACCTCCTACCTCTGAAATCTATCCAATCGACGTCCACTTGCACGCTCGTTGTTCAGGAAAGAAGATGGTGCAGTTCGCGCGGTATTTCACTGCGGGCAACCTCGTGTCAACGTACTGAATTAACTCCCCTGTCTGCCACGTGGAGCCGCAGTTTTCCCACGTGAAACACGTGAAAACAGTGATCGATCGCTCTCGGACACCATGTGCGGAGCTAGTGAGCCTGCAGGTTGGGCAAAATGGCCCCGCTCAATTTTCTAAATACTCGCATTGCCGCCGAATAAAGTTCACTGTCATGTACCTAGTGTGTTCATGGGCCGAATTGTGACGTCTTGGACGTGTATCTCGACGTTTTCATACGTTTATCCTCGTTGACGACGACGACACGTGCACTAGCTTGCTGCCCCCGTCTGTAATCGGTGTCGCGGAGAATGTTGCCTGTACTCTCTCAGCAGTCACGCAACAGTTGCAGAATGCGCTTGTCACTCGCTCTCTCAATGCATATCTCGTTTTTATCTCTCTCTCTCTCTCTCTCTCTATTCCTGCACGTTTTACTTTTCTATTTTCCTCGTTTTCATTATTGTTTATTCAGGGGATAGCGCGAACGCAGTCCCCCACACTAATAAATTGCGTACCCGAGTTACCCACATTTGGGGTAATCGCAGGCGTCAACCCAACCGAAGTGCAATGGAAGGGTCTCGTCCTGGAGGAACCGCCTTTTTTTTTTCTTTTTTTTTTTACATAAAATATATATTTACATGTAATTACAAACAAAAACCGGGGGGTGTAGGGAGCCCAGCCGGCCAATGTATTGGAGTAACGGTATTACGGGGATCACAGTTTTAAGAAAAAATCCTGGGGACAGCTATTTGCAGATAGACCTGCGTACAATAACTGTTTTTCCTGGGTAGAACCAGTACTGCTAGTAAGGGACATGAATAGACTAAAAGCTCGTCACGACAGTGACTCTGTCTAACAGTGGCGAGCTTCTGGGATGAACCAGTTCTCTCTAACCTACTATATGAATGATTATGAGGTGATGATGATAAATAAGCATAATTCATACATGTACACAAGCTAAGCAAATTACGCATACATTTCAGGTAGTCGTGTTTAGCGATCATCACAGATGCTTGACTGTATTGCAATTTTTGAGAGATATTTATAAATGATGATGATAAATAAACCTAATTTTACATAAAAAACTGTTACTCAAAATACATTGTACAGACAGTAAAGCACGCTCGTCTTAAAATAAATGAAAAATACGACAGAATATGATAGCACATGAGAGTCGTCTGCTACGAGACAACTCCCTATGTGCTATCAAATATCAACACAGACTGGTCACTGCGTCCAATATTCGCCAAGTCCCGTATCCCAGAGACGATGCCTCGGGTTGCATCCCCTCCGGGTAACGGGACCCACGTCCACTGGACACTATGTTTGTCACATATATACGTATTAACTCATTAAAAATAGACAGTTGTTAAAACGAGGTGCTTTAAACTGTTAACATTTTATATAGTAATTCAACAATCGACATTACAGATCTGTTACAGCTCCCGAGGATGTATACACAAGACAGTCTGAAATGAAAAAAGTATTATTACTATCTACATATATGACAGGAGAGATCAGTCGACGACTCGCTGAGACTCCGACGGCGCCAGGCAGCTGCAGAAAACCGCAGCCACCCCACGACCCCCAGAGACGCAGACAGCCGCCAACCGCACATAAGTAAATACATTTATGCAAGGGAGGTAATTAAGTAAGTCAATAATAATATATACGTTAGACGACTAATGACCCCAGGAAAGTCTCCGATGGCAAAATGCAGCCCCATAAATAGCGACCGCGCTTCGCCTTCAGAGACACTAAGGCCAAAAGTCCGTCTGTAAATGTGAGATATTATCGATATTATATTTCATATATTACGGGAGAGAAAACTTGGCGACTCGCTGAGACCCCGACGGCGCAAGGCAGCCACAGAAAACCACAGCCACCCCACGACCCCCAGAGCCGCAGACAGCCGCCAACCGCACACAGGTAACTATACTTGCACAAGGGAGATAAGTAAGAAAATGACAACTTATACACTAGACGACCCATGACGCCAGGAAAGTCTCCGATAGCAAAATGCAGCCCTATAAATAGTGACCGCGCTTCGCTTTCCAGAGACACTGGAGTCAAAAGTCTGTCTGCACATGTGCACAAGGTGTCAATAATATACATAATTTTCTATAGCCAAATCAGGGAGGAAAGATACTTTACCATCGAGTGCTGTACAAAAGATATTATTTAAAGTCCAGATATTCTGAAAACGAGGCAATTTCATTCGCAGAAAGTCTGCTTGTATACGAAGTTTTAAACGATTTATAAACTTAGATGTAATGATAAAAGAAGTAATTTCAACAAGTTCATGTTTCCGTAAATTCCTAGACAACCAAATGACATGTTTAGATTCCGAAAGTAAAACAAGAGCAACATATTTGATGTTCTCCTCAAGAGATGGTAAAATATTAAATCTAAAAACTGCCTCTGAGAAAGAAATACGCCTCATACTGACACGTTTAAGTAAATACAATACTATTTTATTAAAAGGAGCAATTATTTTACATTCCAGAAATAAATGAGAGATAGTTTCTATCTTCCCACACAATGGACAAGATTTGTTTCGGCTAATGTTTTTGGAAAATAGGAAGTAATTTACATATAATACATCGTGAGCAATTTTCCATAATACGTCACGAGTATCCGGAGATATACATGGATTATAAAGTGTTTTCCAAATAATTGAAAAGTCTAGGAGGGGCAAGGATTTTACAACTTTTGGGGGGAGCGTAACGTCAGATAAAAGGACGTTGTATATATATTTAGATGAACACATTACGCCATGAAAGGCTTCAGGGGCTCTGGACGTAAATTTTTTAAAGGAGGCAAAACAATCTACGTAAAACTGGGGTATAAATTCACTATGTGGAATAGAGTTACGGGCAAGTGATGCATTATAGTTTCGAAGAGAAATGCCAATCCAATAGCGGGCATAATATGTCCAAGTGGCATCATAGTCCGTAATAAGTTTTTGCAAATGATTCACTAAGGTGGCCTGACGTTTTAATTGAATACATGGAACATTCAGACCACCTTGTTTAAAAGGCAAGTACAAAGTATTTCTATTTATAGGTTCTAGAGTTGAGTTCCATATAAATTTGAAACAACTTCGCTGCAAAAGAGTAATGTAATGTTTTGGAACCATTTGTGCTGTAATATAATATAAAATTTTACTCATACACAAAGAATTTAATTTAAAACGGTGGATTTTCCCTTTAAAGACAATTTTCTGCCTTTCCACAAGTTAGTGGTGTTAATGAATGATGAAAAAGGCCGAGAGAAAACATCATCAGAATCACAATTATTTCCCTTTAAATATCCTAAAATTTTATGATTGTCCACCCAGCTAATGCCAAAAGGATGATCCGACCGAGTTTTCCATTTACCCAAAAACATACCTTTTGTTTTGTTATAATTAATTTTTGACCCCGAAATTCTCCCAAATTCTTTCGCCCAATATAAATATTTCTGGATGGACCTCTCAGTCGTTAAAATGCCTGTAGAATCATCGGCGTACGCTGATATTTTTACCTCGGTGCCCTTACCAGGTACTGGAACGCCTCTGATAGTGGTGTCATTATTTATTTTCAAACACAAAAGGTTCAATGCAAGTACATACAGTAAAGGCGAGAGAGAGCAGCCTTGGCGTACTCCTCTACAGATGTCAAAAGGCGAGGAAATATGATTATTGACAATTACTGACGAAGTAACATCAGTATATAAAAGTTTTACCCATTTTATAAAATCATCGTCAAATGCATAAGCCGTTAAAGTGTCGTACATATATGACCAAGATACTCTGTCAAAGGCTTTCTCTTGGTCGAGGCAAATAAAGGCTGCAGATAAATCTTTCTGTTCTATATAGTCCGAAATATTTCTAAGTAAATGTAAATTATCAAAAATTGACCGACCCTGGATTGAACAGGTTTGATCAATGCTAATAATGGAAGGTAAAACTCTGCTCAGGCGTGTGGATATAATTTTAGACAATATTTTGTAATCAGAATTGAGCAGAGATATGGGACGGTAATATTTCATGTCATCACTTTTGGAGCTATCTTTACATAATAAAGTAATATACGATTCTCTCTGCGAAGTTGATAACTTCCCAGAGGTAAAGGATTTATTAAGCATGTTTACAAGTATGTCACCAAATATATCAAAAAAGTTTAAATAAAATAAAGAAGAGAGACCATCACTACCCGGGGACTTACCTGATTCCATAGATTTCAGGGCATTGAGAACTTCCGTTTTAGTAATTTTACTAGCTAAGCTAATATTATCATCTATCTTGACCTTAGGTAGGTCCTTAAGGAATACATCATTCAATGTCCTATCAACAGGTTCTTCTGAATATAATTGGTTATAAAAGTCCTTAAAAGAGTGTAAAATATCTTCTGATGTAGTGTACTTGTCCCCATTGTTATTAATAGATGATATTGTTTTCCTTTTAGCATTGCTTACCTCTTTTTTAAAGAAATACCTAGTAGGATTTTCATTAGTGTCTAAAATATTTGCTTTGCTTCTAATAATAGAACCTGAGTGTAATTTATTTTCCAGGAGTTGAACCTGTACTTTTATTTCATTTAAGCGATGTATATCCTGTTCATTTTCTACATGTATTGTTTTATATTTATGTCTTAAGGACTTTAGTTCTTCATATAATATATTATTATTACTTCTGCAAAAATCCTTGCAAAAATACCTAATTTTTATTTTCATTGCATCCCACCATTCTCCATCTTGGTCATCACAAACAGAAACAATCTGCCAAAAATATCTAAAAACTCTGTTAAATTTAGTATCATTTAATAATGATTCATTAAATTTCCAATATGATTTGCCAAAAGTAATACCTTTGTTGCTGTTTAGTGTTATTTGTATATAGTTATGGTCAGAACAGCAACAAGGACTGTTGTCAAAAGAAAACAGTGCTGGAACTAAATAATCAGAAATATAAAATCTATCTAGTCTGCTACCTATGTTAATACCATCCTGTTGTGCAAACCAAGTTGCAGATTTTTTATCTGGGAATAAACATCTGTATGAGTCCTTAATGGAGTATGTTTGCAAAATGTTTTGCAGAATTTTTGACCCTAACATGCCCTTATCTAAATTACCCCCAATTTTATCTAAACTTGTATCTATTACACAATTAAAATCACCCCCTAATATTAAATTTTTGGCACCAGTTAAGATGGGAGCCAAAGACATAAAAAAATTATTTCTATCATTAGCATTATTTGGTGCATAAATGTTTACAATCCTGTATCCTTTAAAATCATTAAAGGAAAAATCAACATAAGTAGTCCTACCATCAAAATCAGTATGGAATTTTTCAGTGACAATATCTTTATTAAAAAACATGATGGCAACTCCACAAGAGGTATCATTACTATAGCTCCAGAAGCAACGTTTCTCTATGTTCAAAAATGTTTCAATATTTCTACTGGAATTTAAGTTGCAAATAAAAGTTTCCTGCATCAGTAATATGTCAATGTTATTTTCCTCTACATACTTCTTAACATAATAATGTTTTCTTGTGGATCTAAATCCGTTTATATTAATACTAGCTATTTTCAAATTCATTGCGATAGAATGAGATTTGAAAATATAAATGTGTAGCAACATACATAACATGTTATACCGACAAAATCAATTACTGTTTCAGGAGGTATGTCAATGAGAAGAAAAAATGACCAATATATAGCCAGCCAAATATAGCAAATAAACCAAAGGTAAGTATCAACACATAGAAGTGTATATGAAAAAAT
Source organism: Conchocele bisecta (assembly GCA_029237695.1). Lineage (NCBI taxonomy): Eukaryota > Metazoa > Mollusca > Bivalvia > Lucinida > Thyasiridae > Conchocele > Conchocele bisecta. The sequence continues at coordinate 158,814,873 of CM055265.1, read as the reverse complement.
GTATGGGGACATCATTGTGCTCACTACTGAAACATAAAAGTAATAGGAATAGCACCCAAATGGGTTCTCTTCCTGAAAAATCCAACAAGATGTGACATAGACCGACAAAACGCATTGTGATCACTAAGCTCGACAATACAGTGCAGATCCCGACCAGACTGAGCGGATGCGCAGTCTGATCCGGACCCACACTGATCCCTATCAGACTGAGCGGATGCGCAGCCTGATCCGGACCCACACTGATACTCGCAAAAATCGAATTGTGAAAACATAAATGAGCAGCACCAAATACAACATGTGATAAATACAAAATGAAGGTCTGTGTCAGGAGGCATGTCAATGAGAAGTCTTTTTGTAAACCAAAGGTAAGTATCAAAACAAAAAAGTGCATAGGAAAAAATTATGAGGACGTCATCACGCTCACATACTAAAACATAGAAGTAATAGGAATACCACCCTAACGGGGGTTATGTAATATAAATTCATTGATCAGTCTCATAGTCCATAAAGAGTTCATATTTCGTTTACCAGCCGGGGAAAGTAATGACGTAATCGTAATCAGTGTGTAGTAATCCATAAAGAGTTCCATGGTCGTATGTTGGTTACTGATCCTCCCCTGACAAGTGCATGATCAGGGTGCCATCTCCGTCAGAGTCCATGGTGGAGTCCTCATCCGAAAATAGCGCCGCGAACATGTTCCGGGCAGGGGTGACACCCGTTACCGGAAGCACAACTTTCTTCGCTACCCGGTTCGGGGTGATATAATCCGAATCGGGTAAGCCCCTCTTCTTACCTTGGCTCTGTTGGTGAGCAACGCCGTCCATCGTCTCGTGAACCTGGGTAACTGGGGCACGGGCCGAAGAAGGCGGAGGCGAAGTCAGCGAAGGCGAAGGCGAGGCCGTAGCAAGCGAAGGCGAGGCAGGCAACGGGGAAACCGGCGAAGGCGTAGGAGAGGTGGGGGAAGGCGAAGTGACAGGCGGTGCAGGCATCAACGAAGGCGGAGCAGACGAAGGCGGAGGCGAAGCAGGCGAAGGCGGAGGCGAAGATGGGGTCACTGGAGGTGGAGATGCGGTAGAGTGGCCAGCTGGGTCGTCTGGGGTGGTCTCTGGCGGGGGGATCGACTGAAATGCAGGGCGCTGACGGGAAGGTAAAGGGTTTGGGCAGTTCCGCCGAACATGCCCAATGTCCCGGCAACGGAGACACAGTGGTGGCCTGCCTATCATCGTTACAAGGGCCTTCTGCCCACAGTCAAACTCTAGCAGGTGCGGGATCATCTTCTTACTTATCTCATCAACCTCTAGAGTTACCGTACGGGTGCCATTGCAGATAGTAGCCTCCTTATATGGCGTTACCGTGTTGGACACACCCACCACTCGTCCGTATCGCTCGAACACTTTCCCCACAAGATTGGAGCTCACATAATGTGGCAACCAATGAACCCTGAGTGACACAATCTGTTTCCCCATAACCGATATAATGAAGCGATACCGGTCATTCTCAATAACGCCCAAATCGTGAAAATGAGCCACGTGGTCCAATGTCGTAAACACGACGTAAAATGAACGGTCCGAATCACTGACCTTGTATACTGCCTCGATCTCGGAAGGCGGAACGTCCCTCTGCTCACACAGCAAATCCAATAAATCCGGTGGCGACGGTCGTCCACGGCTCAGGTTCGTAAACTGCACTGTACGTTCCATTCGCGAAGCGTTGATCTGCATAGGAGAGATAGCTGCCAGGTGGCGGACAACGTAATCTTGTGTAGTCATCGCTTGGCGATAGAAAACCCCTAGGCTGGAAAGCCGGGGGCTCCGGTAGATTTCCTCAAATACACTTCAAGAAAAACCAATACTAGCCTAGCGAAACACGGTTCGCTCTGTACCAGGTAAGTATGATACGCGTGGCTCGCGCTAAGCTCAAGTACGACGAACATGCAACAATCAAATGGTTCGCCGCCATTGCTAACTCCTTCACATTGCTGCTGAGCCATGAGTAACGCGTAAAAGCACCCCCCCCCACCCCCCACCCACCTCCTACCTCTGAAATCTATCCAATCGACGTCCACTTGCACGCTCGTTGTTCAGGAAAGAAGATGGTGCAGTTCGCGCGGTATTTCACTGCGGGCAACCTCGTGTCAACGTACTGAATTAACTCCCCTGTCTGCCACGTGGAGCCGCAGTTTTCCCACGTGAAACACGTGAAAACAGTGATCGATCGCTCTCGGACACCATGTGCGGAGCTAGTGAGCGTGCAGGTTGGGCAAAATGGCCCCGCTCAATTTTCTAAATACTCGCATTGCCGCCGAATAAAGTTCACTGTCATGTACCTAGTGTGTTTATGGGCCGAATTGTGACGTCTTGGACGTGTATCTCGACGTTTTCATACGTTTATCCTCGTTGACGACGACGACACGTGCACTAGCTTGCTGCCCCCGTCTGTAATCGGTGTCGCGGAGAATGTTGCCTGTACTCTCTCAGCAGTCACGCAACAGTTGCAGAATGCGCTTGTCACTCGCTCTCTCAATGCATATCTCGTTTTTATCTCTCTCTCTCTCTCTCTCTATTCCTGCACGTTTTACTTTTCTATTTTCCTCGTTTTCATTATTGTTTATTCAGGGGATAGCGCGAACGCAGTCCCCCACACTAATAAATTGCGTACCCGAGTTACCCACATTTGGGGTAATCGCAGGCGTCAACCCAACCGAAGTGCAATGGAAGGGTCTCGTCCTGGAGGAACCGCCTGTATTCCTGGAAACGAGTAAGTTTTCAAGCTTGGTGGGGTATATCCATCAAAGCACATCATATATCACAAACCACTATGAAGTACTGACCTCTATAATTATGGTAACTTACATACACAATCACAAACATCTAATAGCGGTGAAATAAGTTTATTTTATTGACAATTACGATCTGAATGAGATGATACACAATTTCAATAACTATATACATACATACATAATTCCATTTGTAAACACAGCACTAACATGTGGTAAAGTTTCCTCATTCTATATACATGTATATATGTACATGTATGTATATGGTAACAATGAATTGGTAAACAACAACTGGGACTGGTTGCTCCAAACGTCTGTTAGCTTAACAGACTGTCAAATCTTTATCATTGTTAAGGATTTAACAGTCTGTTAAGCTAACAGATGTTTTGAGCAACCAGGCCCTATTTGTTAAAATGTAGCAAGTAAAAACAATTTGTCAGTGTTTTATAAATTTATAATATGGATCACAGGCGCGGATCCAGGATTTCGGGTTGGGGGAGGGGGCATGACTATTTTGCAATACTTGACTATATTATCGATAATATAGTCAAGTATTGGAAAATAGTTGACTCGGGATAGCGCTAGGGGGGGGGGGGGGGGGGTCCGGGGCATTCCCCCTGGGATTATTTTTGAAATCTACATCGCATTTCTTGCGTTCTGGCGCATTTTGGAGAAAAAATATTGACACTGTCACAGTATGTTTAGACATGATTTTTCATTGAAAACGTTTAAATTTTGAAACAATAAGACAACGACCGAAAAATGCATGGAATACATGGCACTTGGCATAAAACGTGCCTTGTAACTTGTAAAAAATATTTACTCGGCGAATTTTAGGGGGCGAGCGCCGGGTCCGCCCACCCCCTCCCCCCCCTCAATCCGCCCATGGATCAGTCCATGTGATTTTCTGCCTAATATTGCATCAGAGCATTTCACTTTTACTTATTAAAAACAATTGTAAAAAAAAAATTTGTAACTTGGACATTGAAAGTTGGCAACATATTCAGTGTACATGTGGAATTAAATTCCATGTGCTCTGATTTTCCGTCAACTTTTGAGGTGCGTGTGATTTACAGGGGATTAGATACCATAGATATATTTAAAATTAATTTCAGAATACCTTATATAACATTATAGGTAGAACTTGGCATGGATTAAATGCCCATAATGGAATATGGTCCTGGATATTGAAGTATTTCCCTTGTCACATCAATGCTATGTCAATACTGCTATCAACAATATGCTATATTTCCTGTAAATGATAAGAGTTCGTAAAAAAGATATTCCAATTACTTCATAATTTATAGATAAACTAGTCTTTTTTTTTGTAAATGAAAATTCATTGGAGAAATATGGATATTGATAGAAGGGAGATAAATCCAAGTTATACGAGACAAGCCGTGTGATATTTAAAAAGATGTGCGATACCTCATGAAATATATTTAGAAATTATTTAGAAAATTTACTATATTTTCCGTAAATGACGTTGGAAGTTGACACCATAGAAAATTCGGAATAGCACTTGCTATAAAAAAATGCCAACTTTCAACATCATTTACAGAAAATATCACAGTTTCTGCTGATGCTTTTCATGAAAAATCACACATCTTAGGTACAAGATCACATGGCTTGTCTCATATGTGACAACATGGGCCCGGCTCTGGAATTGCCTCCCTTGGGGTATAGTCACATTTTGTCAAAAATTTACAACAAAACTTATCTTGCAGAATTCAGTTCTCTATGTTGTTTACGGAAATGTTTGTATTGTTGTTCGTTAAATCAATGTTGGCTAATTGAATCGATACAGGGAGTAATGCCAGACCAGTAGCCAATTTCATCAAAATTGCAAAGTATACTTATGTAGCAAAGTATACTTTGAGGGAGTAATCATTTTTTCCTTGAAATGCATTATTTCATATAGAACTAACGACTGCATATATTTAATGATTAAAAGTATGCAGACATTCAGTATAATAAAAATTTATCCTTAAATTGAAAATTTCTCCCTCAAAGTATACTTTGCTAGATAAGTATACTTTGCAATGTTGACGAAATAGGCTCCTGGGTACATATGCAAGTAACAATGACAGAAACGGGGTGGGGGGCTTATTGATTTTGTACCAGTATACGTCATGTAGCACACTCATACACACTCATAGAGACAAGCCACGTGATGAAGATGTGCGATATCTCATGAAAAATATTTACAACAAGAAAATGTGGCTTGTCGGCACACGAATGCCCCCCGGTGGCAGATTGGAGAAACTGGCAAACTTAACTTAACCCAAAGTTGTAAGTATTCATAAGCCTAGTTGTGAAGGTAAAAATGTCAAGGTCATATTAAAGGCAACATGTATATGTGACATATGTGACAAGTCTTATGTAAACTCCGGTAAAAACTTTTAAAGTGTGAAACAGTTCAAAGTTGTGAAGGTCAAAAGGTGAAGGTCATATTAAGGATAGCATGGATGTGTGACATTGGTCCACAAGTATGATGTATTGAAATGTTAAAGTAATCTATCAAGGGATATAGAAGTTATGACAGAATTGAAAAAAATAAACTTTGTAATGTGTGAAAAAGTTCAAAGTTGTGATGGTTAAAAGGTCAGGGTCATATTAAGGGCAGCATGGAAGAGTGGCATTTGTCCACAAGTATGACGTATGGAAATATTAAAGTAATCTATCAAGGGATATAGAAGTTACGACAGAATTGCGAAACTCTGGCAAGCTTCATAATGTGTGAACAAGTTCAAACTTGTGGAGGTCAAAATGTCAGGGTCATATTAAGGGCATGGATGTGTGGCATTTGTCCACAAGTATGATATATTTAAATATTAAAGTAATCCATCAAGTGTTATAGACATTATGACAGAAGTGAGAAACTCCGGCGAACTTTTTAATGTGCGAAAACATTGTGAAGGTCAAAACGGCATGTTACGGGCCGCATGGATGTGTGGCATTTGTCCACAAGTATGTTGTGTTGAACTATTTAAGTAATCCTTCAAGGGATATAGACAGAATTGAGAAACTCTGGCGAACATAATTCTTAATGTACCAGACACACGGACAGACACACAGTCCGAACACTATATGCCTCTGGATCTACAGAAACCGGGGGCATAAAAATTACGATATTTTCTGTAAAAGATGTCGAAAGTTGACGAAATGTTCAAAGCAAATGCGGAATAGAATTCGGCCATATGCTATGAACATTTAATCAACTTCTGACAATCTTTACATAAACTATCACAGTTTCTTCGGTACAAAATCACATGGCTCATCTCATATGTAGCTATGAGGGGGGAAATGTGGCTTATGGAATAGCTCCTCATCTTTGAGCACACTCCAGAAGCCTTATAAAGATACATACTGTTTGTTAGAGGCATAATGGGTGTTTCATTGACTGAATGGCAAACAATGTAGATCCTGATCAGACTGCATTGATTATCTGGATCTACACTTGTCACAAATGCCATGAGGCTGATTCTCCAGTCATGACCACATCTGAAACTCCATAGTCTAAAGTTGCACCAGAAAAGTTTAGCTAACTGAATAGCCAACAGTGTTAATTATGAACACACAGGCGCGTAGCTGCATTAAGGCACTGCAGGCCCGGGCCTGCAGAATTTTCGAGAAAAGGTGTTTTGAAATGTGCCAGAGTGCATCATTTACCTTCTAGTTTCGATTTTTTTTTCTGAGTGTGGCATGCCCCCAGACCCCCCTAGCATACTCGCACCAACGGTGCTCGAAGTCAACAACCGGGCCTGCAGATTCAAATTGGCTAGCTATGCCCCTGACACAGACTAGTAATATGATGTCAAAAATGTATACAAGTATTGATTGTAACTGAGTATGTGAATGACTTAAACACTGAGGTAATTCAGGATGGGTAACTTGGAAGTACCGGTATGTGTGAACCTATTGCCTGACACTAAAGACTTGATGTTCACATTGAAGAAAACAGCACATTCATATTTGATTTAACAATGAATTGCTGTATAACATTTGCCATATCATTGCAACATCAAATACATACACGTCAGAAATGCTATAGGCATAATTGGTGCGTTGAGGAAAAACAGTTGTGAATTCAAACATGAACAGGTAATTTCAGATTAAAATTTAAGTCTACTTTCAATTTAAAATGTCTATACGGTACTATTTCAATTATATTATAGTCGACTTATTACAATTCCTTGTTCAAAGATTACCTCATATAATTTATCATTTACCAGAGCTCCAGTTAAGGTGCGTAATTTGACCAATTTGGGGTGCAATTTTGTTATTTCTTCATCAAAAATGGCAAGTTGGGAGTCCTTTAGAATCGTCTCATTGAGACGATTCTAAAGCACTCCCAACTTGCCATTTGTGATGGAGAAATAAGAAATTTACATCAAAATCACGCACCTTAACTGGAGCTCTGATTTACATACATTGTAGTTGTATTAGACAGTGTGTGCAAATTGTATATACATGTACATTTGTATGCCAATTTGAAATAATTTGAGATACATTGTAGAAATATACGTTTAACCCTTATACTGCAGAATTATAATTGTCGGCAGCTGATTATTGTCTATTATTCACGTTTCTCAAAAAAACATGCTTCGACAGCATTTCAGAATCATTTCCATTCTCAATTCTAAAGTGTTGTCAAACCATGTTTTAAATTGATAAAAAAGACAAAATATGAAATAACAGCAACAAGTTTTGGTTCCAATGATTGTTTACAAGAAAACATTGTTAATGTGAATTTTACAGACTATCATAATTTTGTACATACGACACATTTTAGTTGTACAAAGTTTCATAATTCCAGCACAAAAATATTTACACATTTCCCTAACATTTGATTGGTCCGTAGCAAGTCTCTGTCCAAAATTTATATCCCAGTAAACTCCCATGCCGAACTACTTTCCATAACCGTCAGGCGCAGTTAAAATAATTCTTAAGAAAACGGAAAATAAACACATTTTCCTGATGAATTTATTTCAAATGCTGGAATTATAAGGAATGAATGGCCTTTTTGTGGAATTTATCGGGGATATAAACTTGAAAAAGTCTTTTCCAAGTTTATACCCCGATAAATTCCACAAAAAGGCTATTCATTCCTATAGTGAAACGGCCTCCAGGACACTTGAAGATGTTTAATACCTTTTAGTGATTAGACGTCATTGCCAATTTATGCACATATATGAACATCACCACAAAGGAAAGTAGTTCTCTTATAGCAATAAAACTACTGTTATTGTTTGTTTGTTTATTGGTGTTTAACAGCCTATCAACAGCTATTAAGGTTATTTACTGTTACTGTACTATACTGGGCCATAATGCTAACGGGTTTTGTTTTGAGAGTGAATAGGGTTTAACGTCCGCTTTTCTGACATAGAGGTACAAGCTTCAGGGAGTCTACACGCAGACGGGAGGGTTTTGTTTTGAATACCTTTATAATACTAAATAGGAACACATTATAACTATTTCAGTAATACTACTGAAAAACTGACACGTATGTTTGTTTCTTTGTTGGGGTTTAACGACCTATCAACAGCTAAGGTCATTTAAGGCTGGGTCAATGGGTTTAGTACTAAATCCCATATACATTGTATTACCTGTACAAGTACATGTACATGTTCAAGTACATGTACAAATGTGGGGGGGGGGGGGAATCCCAAAATCAGAACTGAATATTTACAAAAAAAAATAATATATATATTCAGCCTTGAAATCAGAATAATCCTAATCTGATGTAAACTGACACATGTAATGTTGTTGTCAATGTTAAAACAGCAGCAATGTAATGGTAATGTACAGTCGAGCTATTAGGAATTACGTCATTTGATATGTCATAGATTTGTTCACTTAGCACAATGTGAAAATGTAATTATGGTGATGTGACCGGCCATTCAGACTTGTTTCAGATGTTATTACATGCCAGGGGCGTCGGAACAGGTCTGGCAGGTCCGGCGACTGCCGGATCAATAATTTTGACATATTTGTAATTCATACATGAAAAAAAAAACGGAATATAAATATTTTCTGCAATTTTCTCATTTCTTATCGAAAGTGTATGTTGTTACCACTCAGTTGAACCGTCTCAGCGAGACGGTTCAACTGATTGGTAACAACATACACTTTGAGTGGGTAACGGGGACACCCAGAAGATTAGCCGGACCAATCTTATGATGCTTCCGACGCCCCTGCATGCATGTCAATTTTAAGAGAGAATCTCACAAGTAATGATTTAATATGATACAAATGTACATGTTAACCCTGTCAACACTAAATGCCTCTCATAAGCAGTGTTTGGCCAACAGTGTAGATCCTGATGAGCCGGCTCGTAATGAGCGGTCTCATCAGGATTTGCACTTTTTGCAAGTAATTTTCATATTAGTTTAGAAGAAAAAAAACACGCACATATAAATGGACTAGTCTGAAAATTGTTTTGTGCCCATTCGATCGGTCGGAAAATTAACATATCACAGTCCATTCCGGTTATTTAGGGGCAAAAGGGTTAAACAAGTTTACTGATCTCATAAAGAAAATATGCTACATGTATGTTATTACCAAGGCCGTAGCCAGAGGTAAAAATCTACCGAGGCAAATCTTATGAAACGTGTATCCACTGGGAGCGCGTAGCGCGACCCGCATCGTAATCCACCGCATCGTAAAAAAAAAATCCGGCAAAATTTCTACCTCGGTTCGCCTCAACGTGGCTACGGCCCTGATTATAGTACAGAAAGAAAGCAATACATTGCATGGATATTGATGTACGGTTACAAGATCCCACCGAAGAAGTAACCAAAATGACGTTATCGTGTATATATTCTTATTTGAGAAAAAAACATGTGATTTTGTACCTTGTTAAAGACAATGTGCGATTTTTGATGTAATATCTACAGACACTGTGATAATTTCTATAAATAATGTCAAAAGTTGACAAAATATTCATAGCATGCTGTTCAACTTCATCAACTTTTGATGTATTTACAAAAACTATTGTAAATTTTGTAAATACAATGTATTGTTCTTCTTAGGTACAAAATCACATGGCTCGTCTCATTTGTATCTGTGACTAACTAAATGGGGCTTATGGTCTTTGTGACTAGTGCAGGCCGACCAATAGCAGACAGTGCATCTATGCAATTTGATCATAGTCTCAGACTGTTCAGTCTCAGACATGGATGAGTGGGTTTGAGAATGTGAGTGATTCAATGTTTCCAAGTCAATTGTAATTTTTGACAAATGATAGAGAATAAAAGAATGATTCACCATCAAACATTACTGTCTGTTCCACATAACATTGCACTATTACAATAATGTTTAACAAAATATTATTCAGGTCAAACATTAATTTTGAAATTTGTTTTCTTAGATTATTTCCAATTACTTATGTAGGAGTTGGTTTCCATGTTCATTTAGTTTCATTTAACACCTCTTTACTGCTCTCCTTGTCTGGCCATTCCCAGAGAAAAATCAGATTTTCGGAATAAAATCAATATTTAACAAAATTTTACAAAATAAACAAGAAATGCGTCTGTCGAACGCGGATGCCACCTGCAGCATATTTGAGAAACTGTGACAAAGTGGTTAACCGAAAAGTGTGACGGACAGACAGACAGACAGACAGACGGACGGACGGACGGACGCATGGACGGTCTAAACACTATATGCCACCCGTTTCTTCGAAACCCGGTGGCATAAAAAACCATGGCATCACAAAAATTTGTCTAAAAATCTATTTTACCAAAAAAAAAATATATTATTTTTGCGATGCCTGTACTGACTGGCAGAGTTTTGTGAAAGAGATAGTATGCCATTTAATGTTCTCATGCCTCATCTAAGATTGCTTTCAGCAAGTCTTAATATTATACAAAAGGTTACAATTAAAGGACCTATGGAAGTGTCCTCGTGCCAATACTGAAATACTTTTATCTCCTAAAGAGGAGATAATAAGTCTTAATTAGGAGATAGTAATTCCTATTTAGGAGATAGTAAGTCCTAACTAGGAGATAGTAACTGCTAATTAGGAGATACTAAGTCCTAATTAGGAGATATTACATCCTATTTAGGAGATACTAAGTCCTAATTAGGAGATACTAATCAGGAGATATTAGTCCTAAGTAGGAGATAGTAACTCCTAATTAGAACATACTAACTTAGTATCACCTAATTATGATTTAGTATCTCATAATTAGGAGATAGTATCTCCTTCTTATCAGTTAATATCTCCTAATTGGGAGTTACTATCTCCTAATTTGACTTTAAAATACTTCAGCATCTGGCACCAGGATGCTTCCATAAGGACCTGAATTAGGCAGTCAAATCATAAAATTTAAAACAACCATTCTAATTTATCTTTAAATATATGTCAATCAGATGCCAACAGTAAATCCAATCTTAATAAAATATAATAATAAAAGTATGGCAATTCTATCAGACGCTTGGCACAGGATAGGCGTTCTTTGGTGGAAAATATCCGTGCAGCGATGGCAAGAGAATCAGATCTGCAGGTACAGTGGAAACTCCCTAAACCGGACATCCTGGTAGGTCCCCAGAGTGTCCGATTTAGAGTGGTTCCACTTTAATTAAGCACTCCATGAACAATTAATTTCTGTCATTTTAAATCGTGAACAGACAGGACAATGAAGTAAATTACAGTGAAACCCATCTACGAGGGTCATCCAATAGGCAACCGGAGGAGACATATCAACCTCTCATGGCCACGGCACAATTAAGCTTCGCTACGTTGTGTTACCTAAGGTGAGATATCGATTTGTTGATATTGCTAAAAACCTTTAAGCCATACAAACATAAATCCAAAGAATGAAGAGGGTCATAGAGATATGACGTCACTAATGACGTCAACTGAATACCTGTTCAAGTTATTATTGAAAGAGTGGACACCACTGTGCGACCATCGATCTCTCATTTTTAAATTACGGTTATGATTTGTTTGAGCGGATACATGCTCACATTCATATCGTCTACCAACACCAAGTAATACGTATTTGTTATCTATATAAACACTGATAGTGTTTAGTTCCTTAGAAATACGAGTGTTTCCAATTTTAACCTAATAAATCAGTCATTTTACCATACAAGATACACCACATAAGTGTTGCAACAATTTACAAACACATTATGCATTTCTCTCGCTGAAAACGCCATGTTTTTACCAAATTATTTTTCTAGTCGCTCATCACCGTGTCCATGACGCTTCACGTATGTGCTGATGACGTCACGTCACGATGACGTCATATAAAGTAGCGGCGTAATATAATGTGACGTCATTGATGAAGTGTCAATATAGCGGTATGCCAAATTTCTTTCAGATATACGCACTATATATCAACTTACATATTCGTTTTCACTATTTATTGGATGACCCTCGTAAATGAACACATTAGGGTCCCCATATGTCCAATTTAGAGAGGTTATACAGTAGTACAATTAGGTGGCTTCTCTTTAAGCTTGACAGTCTCCTCCAAATGCAATTGGAAGAATGTCTATAGTCTGTTTCGCGAAAGCTGCCCAAATTTTACGGCCATATAAACAATTCAAAAACAATATTTTTTTCGATAGTATTAAATTAAAGGAAAATTTAAGAATGAGCCTTCTTTTTATTTCGTGAAATTTGGTCAAATATTGGTTTTATTACGAAAAATTGATTTCTCTATGGGAATTTAACATGGGGGAAAAAGAGGTAAGGGAGTGTGGGAGGAGTCAAAAAACGAAAAAATTTGGAAATTGACTCCGAAACCTGACTAGATAGCTTGGATATGATCTAACTAAGAAAACAAAAGTTAAATTTTAAAAATCGGTCCAGTATTTCTGAAATTCAAAAAAATGTCCCGATGTTAAATCCCCATAGACATCTTCACTCCGTGAAGATGTCTATGGGGATTTAACATGGGGACATTTTGTTTTCGCAATAAAATCAATATTTGACCAAATTTCACGAAATAAAAAGAAGGCTCATTCTTAAATTTTCCTTTAATTTAATATTATCGAAAAAAATATGGTTTTTGAATTGTTTATATGGCCGTAAAATTTGGGCAGCTTTCATGAAACAGACTATAAATTGTTAATGTTGCAATATTGATTTCAGTACCGTATTTAGTCCAACAGTCTCCTATATTTTCAGTGAAAAGAAATCTAATTTCGCTGTTTTTATGCACAATTATAAAGCCAAACTAATCCAGAAAATTGCATAGCCATGGGGGCATTTATTAGAATGCGGGAACCAACACATTTTTATTTACAATCAATTTCTGGGCCCCGTATACAGGTACAGACCTGTACACAGGAATCTATATAGCAGGGTGCGTTATTCTCAAATGCAAAGGTGCTAAAAAAAAAGATTTGTACACATCCACGGATGGACCTCGGCGAATTAAAGCGGGTGTGTATGCATCAGTCGCACCCCCTCTGTGTACGGGCCTGATATATTCATTTCCCATTGAGGATAAATCTATCACCACGGCCATTTTCTACTAAAAACCACCTATCATGAGACAATTTAAAACTTGACTTCAACCAAACAATGTTGATGTCAAGCATATGATTTGATACATACATGACCAGCCATTTTATAATCAGGATCAATGTGAGTGATCATGTGACTAAAACATAGCGATGATTTAAAAATATTTGTCAAGATCTACTATTAAGAATACAGGGGAAATCTTGGTATTTTTTTTACCCCTTTAACACAACAGATCTGTATAGTGGTATTGGCCAACAGTGTAGATCCAGATGAGCCGGCTCATGACGAGCCGTCTCATCAGGATCTGCACTTCAGGTAATTTTCACATGTTGAGAACAAAAACATTTTCATAAATGGACTAGTCTGAAAATCATTTTGTGACAACTGGATTGGCTGTAAAATTAACATATCAAAATCCATTCCAGTGACTTAGGGGTGAAAGGGTTAAAAATAAAGTTATATTTCATCTGATGTGACCTACAAAATATTTGATTTAACAATGAACACACCGCATGTAGTTCTATGTCTCGGTGTTTGAATAGCGAGTCGTGGGCATTGAATTTAGTCAAATGAAAGTAGCCTTCAATTGAAGGTTGCAAGGAAATTCTGTTCGAGAAAATAAATTTAAAGTCAAATTTTATTAAAGTTAAAAATAAGTCTGGACTCAGAGACGTCCCCCATGTGCAACATTATACTGGTGTACGGTATTTAGTTTTGCTAAGACATGTATACTTTTTATAAACACGATGTGGAAAGGATCTAAAATGCTGATGTTTTCGATGACCTGTCAGCTAGTAGCGGACCCAAACTGGGGTCTAAATTGCTGACCATGCAATAACTGATTAAACAAAGATGCAGATATTACTGACCCTGCAGAAAACGCTGACCCATTAGCATAGACTGACCATACATATTTACCGAGGTTGGTCACAAGCTGTAGACCAATGTAGTCCTTAATCAGCATGCTTATTTACAATTGGCAATATGTAAGATCGTTAAAATACATGGTGTATATTGGCAAAACATTATCCGGCGTATTTACAGAAGAAGTGAGACTACATGTACAAGCGTGCTTAGCATTAAAGCATACATTCCGTAGGGTGTACGAAACAAGCCATGTGATTTTGTATGTTCCTTAAATAACATCGAAGGTTGACGCAAATTTCATAGCAATGCGGGATTTGCTGTGATTTATTTTGTCATCTTTTGACATCATTAACAAAAACTATCACAGTTTCTGTAAATGTATTTCATGAAATATCACAAAATCACATGGAGCGTCACATATCAGATGAAATATAACATACACAATGAAATGATTTATCATATATTATCTGAAGATTGTGGCAAATATTTTAAAATCGCCGCCATTTTTTTAATCACCTGGACCCAGTTGCTCAAAACCTCTGTTAGCTTAACAGACAGTTACATCCTTAACATTGTTAAGGAGTTAAACAGTCCGTTAAGCTAACAGAGGTTTTGAGCAACCGGGCCCTGATTTCCCACACAATGAATGTAGTCAACATGCATTGATGAATATATGTTAACTATAGACACTTCTCCACCTGCTGTACTAGTCCATGTAGTTGGTAGTAGATCGCTTCCTTCCGTAGTTCCTTCAGTAACTGTCGACTCCGCGGCAGGCATTCCATGTTCACTCCGCCATCTCGAAGGTAGTTCAGCACGTAGCGGAAATGTGTACCGTCACGGTCGATAAACACACTACCGTCTGCCTCCGCCTTGATCTCATGGCGTCCACTAAACATGGCGGCCAACATCGACTCAGACTCCCTGGTCAGTGTGAGAATGGACGTGGTAAATATCCGGCCACCCACGTCCAGCTTGATCCGGCCCTGAAATCACAGGCATGCCTGTAGTCCAGTCCTATACATAGGCTACCAAACTTACAACTATAAGTACCGGTAACTGCCCTTAGAACTACCACCGAGGTATCATCAGCATTAGAATTGGTTTTGTTCATTTCAGGTTATCAAACCAACAAATACAGCCAATTATAATGTCAAGGATGCCCCAGATGTAGTTATAAGAAAAGTTACTCATGATTTGGCAACCAGTTTATACTGGTCTATACTTATCACACCTTGTTCAATAGAACACTTTCAACAGCGTTACATAGAGGCAGAGTGAGTGATTCAATGCACTTTCTAATGCACTATAAATATCACGCAATCTGATTGGCTGATGGTCATACGTTACAGGTATATCATTGTTGATGAACGGTCGCAAACTATTTCAATATGTATTCCTACGCCAGTAGTAAAGGAGTGCATTAGAAATAGGTTAACCGCATAGTAATTTTGAAATTTGCGGCATATATCAGAAAATGATAGGTCGGAAAACATGTTTAATGGCTCCACTAGCGCGTCGCCATTAAACAGATTTTCCGACCTTTCATTTTCTGATATACGCCGTAAATTTGAAAATTACAATACAGTTAACCCTATATTTACGCCACAGTCTTAACATGGATAACTGTGACAATTCTACAGATGTTTATGCTATGCAGTTAATGCGTCATAATTATGCCGTCATGATTTCAAAGTTGGGCAACTGTATACAGAATGTCTGGAACCCCATCGCGACATTAAGCAGTCATTTTGGCTTTCAATAAATAAATTATACACACACATACATAACATGCATATTAGAATTACAGGAACGTAAACTTAGTCACGAGAGTTACGAATCACGTTTACTTGTTCTGCTATAAAATCTGATCACGCTGAAGGACTAACATTGATCCATGGCATAATTCATCCAACAAAAACATTTACGATCCACACCATTTACCGAATGTAAATACACTGGTAAGCATGGAGTTTAACTACCAAAGATTCAATAACTAAATATATTTTAGAAACTTGCGATTTCAATAATTTGCATTCAAATACCGGTATGTGTCACAAATATCAGTGATTCATAACATTCAGTGGCGCATAGAGTCAGGTTCTTGCAGAGGGGGTGCGAATTGTGAAAATTTGATTATAGTTCACATAATATTATAGTGTACCGGTAGTTATTTCCCTGGGAAAATCGTAAGTTGAAGTAAAAATACACATCATCCAAATTTTAAGGGGTATCTTGGCACCCATTGCACCCCCCTAGCTACGCCACTGACATTCATGTCACAGGCATATGTATCCTGACCACAATACAGTCCGTACTGACGGTAAATGATGATCACTGTGGGTTCCATGTGCCTGTGACATGTGTAGTATACAATGAGAAATTCAGACCATACCTATTCCCGTTACTTACAGCGCGGCTAAGTACCTAACCCGACATCACGAGCCTACATTGGTGACATTAGGTGAGGATATTACCTAGCACCTACCATGTATTGTACCTGGTGAGGAATAAAACAAAGTGCCTGTGTTAGAACGCAAGACAGTTAGTCTAGCCATAACATGAAGGAATACGATTATTACCGTATGTCTCTAGTTGCCAACATAATCAAATTAAAAATAAGTAGATGAATATTCAGACGACTTTTGAATGCATGTGTTATTGACTTACATTAGACAAATCAATCATGGTACAGTAGAACCTCTCTAAACCAGACAGTCAGAAAACTTCATGTGTTTTATTTGATGGGTTTCACTGTAATTTATCTTATGAAAGTAGATCTTCATGATTGCATTGCTCACACACGTCTTGGATTGGCGATCGACATACCTAAATTACAGTGGAACCTCTCCAAGACCCTGTGGAACAACTGTAAACCGGACAGCCTTGGAGGCACCAAGGCTGTCCGGTTTACAGTTGTTCCACAGGGTCTTAGAGATTACACTGTAATTTAGGGATGTCGATCATGCAAATATGATATCTTGGAAATTGCATGTATGATATGAAATGCAATGCATTTACCAAAGATTGGATTTTGTACAAAGGAAGTAATACATGTCATTATTTACGTTTAAAATATTTAAAGATGAATACTTATACCTGGTATCGTTACTTCAGTCTTCCAACTTTTCACATTAAGAAATGATTCATCCAGATGCAGCTTTATGTATATCCACATTAGCTGTTTGTTTGTATACATATTTCTATACATACACCGGATACAACAGACATTTCGGCTTCACAGTAAGTATATATCCAACACTGAGATACCATAGATATTCCAGTTCAGAATGTGTTTCTGTCGCTTTCTCTGCAGTCAGTTATGATGCCTTCAACATTCATTATACATGTAACTGACACCTTTATAAACTTATATATGTATTGTATGGCGAATAATCCTCTGCTTCAGCCTATATTCAGTCATTCACTTCAGTGTTAAAAACAGTTGCTGAATTGACCTGGATATACAACATGCTTTGACAGCACAACGGAAATGATTCTGAAGTGCTGTCAAACCATGTTTTATATGGATATCTTGTAATATAGTGAGGGTATGGGATCATGTGGTTTATGAACGTTTCTGTATGACATTTTCCGACTTGACGTAATCTCGATGTCATTCAAACAGTAGTTTCATTAATGAACGGATGGATTTTGATGATATATATATCGCACCAAAGACAATGACTTAAGTGGTTTATGGTTGCACTAAATGTTTTTTATAAAACCTTATAGCTTTCACGAAGAACTGAGTCACGTTTATTTATAATATTAATGTTTTCTAGATTCTATTTACATTAACAGTAACCGATTCGTCGTCAAAATTACATACAGAGTTATGAAATTAACTCACAGTTCAATAAAGAATACACAGTTTCGTATTTCATAAAAATCTGTCGTTACGTTTGAATATCTACGAACACGATGTCACGAAATTCCGAAAATCAAGTGATCCCACACCCTGATAATCTAGATGAAGAATCTAGTGAGCCAATACTTGAGGAATGTCACCAAAACAATTTTGGTACATTGTATTTACAACTTATTATTGACATGGACCAGTGTCTCACCCACTAAATGAGGCGATAGCCATGAAGGTCAAGGTCACCAAGGTCACAATATGAGGATGTCCAAAATTATTGATACGACGGACACGGTCACCAAAATCAAGGTCACACCAATGACACTGGGTGGATAGCCATCAAAATGAGGAAGGAAGCTATTGGTGAAATTTGGTAATGATCCGACTAACGGATCAAGAAAAATTCCACATTTGGACGTATATCAAAAACTATTCACACAAAAGTCAAGGTCACTAAGATGATGGTCAATGTCACCGGAATAAAACTGGATGCATAGCTATCAATGTGAGCTATTTATGAAATTTGGTAATAATATGACTGACGGATCAGAAGATATTCAACATTTGGACACATGTCCAAAATTGTTGACACCAAGGTGAGGGTCACCAAGATCAAGGTCAGCCAAATTACACTGGTAGATATACATCAATGTAAAGAAGCTATTGATGAAGTTTGGAGATGATCCGACTAACAGATCAAGAGATATCCAATATTTGGATGTAGGTCCAAAATTATTGACATGAAGGTCAAGGTCACCATGGTCACGGTCACCCGAATGAGACACTGCGTGGATAGCCATCAATGTGAGGAAGTTATTGATGAAGTTTGGTAAAGGATCTGACTAACGGATCGGGAGGTATTCAACATTTGGTCATATGTACAATAGTATTGACACAAAGGTTAAGGTCACCAAGGTGAAGGTCAAGGTCACCTGAATGACAGTGGGTGGATAGCAATCAATGTGAGAAAGCTATTGACGAAATTTGGTAATGATCCAACTAAAGGATCAAGAGATATGGGAAATTTGGCTACATACAAAATTTACGTCCGACAAAGGTGAAGGTGAAGGTCACCCGAATGACACTGGATGATAGGTATCAATGTGAGGAAGCTATTTATGAAGTTTGGTAATGATCCGACGGATCAAGATATATGGGAAATTTGGTTACGTCCAAAATGACCGTCCCAAATTGTTGACGACATCCACGACGCCGATGATGCCGGAATTGTGACCGCTATGTCTCACTTTCCACTATCATGGGTGAGACTATAAATTGTATTGTATTCGAACATATGCAACAAGAAATGCGTCTGTCGAACGCGGATGCCACCTGCAGCATATTTGAGAAACTGTGACAAATTGGTTAACCGAAAAGTGTGACGGACGGACAGACGGACGGACGGACAGACAGACGGACAGTCCAAACACTATATGCCACCCGTTTCTTCGAAACCCGGTGGCATAAAAATAATTGACATGTTCAGTCATTACATAGTTATGTCCCAGCTTTTTCAATGATTTACCAGTGTAGCTATTGATCAATTCATACAGCCCAATATGAATATGTAGTTTTGTAATTCCAATTAGGCCTAAAAAAAATAACTGTTTGTTTCGGGTAACGCCTCGAAAAAAGTTAGGTAGGGTAGGGGCAGTTTACATTTTTTTTTTAATATTTTATTTTTATTAAATTTGTTGTTTTTTAGTAACTTATATTGCATAAAACATGACTGATTTTATTTTTTTCCCAGAACGGTGTTTTATCAATAAAAATTTCAGGTAGGGTCGGGTTACTCGATACAAACACTTTTTTTTTAGGCCTTGCCCAACTCACAATAGTCAAGCCTCTGAATTCCTACGTCTGGATATCAAAAACACACTCGATACCAAAACACATGGTCTTGGTAACACCATATACAAGTACATGTAATGTAACTTCTCCACAATATATATCAGGGTTTTGACTGTTTGTCATTTTGATCAATGAACCATCTATTTCACAAAGAAAGTAATTCACAACCATGTTGCATGGATGAGTAGGCAGAGTATCAGGGGCGGATCCAGCATTTGGGGAATGGGGGGGGGGGTTGTCTAGTTGCGAAGGTAACTCTTGCAATCTACTCCCGTATCGTCCGTAGCTAGCTACGGACGGTACGGTAGTAGATTGCAAGAGTTACCTTCGCAACTAGACAACCCCCATCCCCTATGTGGGGGGGGGAGGGGGTTATCTAGTTGCGAAGGTAACTCTTGCAATCTACTCCAGTATCGTCCGTAGCTAGCTATGGACGGTACGAGAGTAATTGCAAGAGTTACCTTCGCAACTAGGGGGTTGTTCTATTTTCGAGCTCTCGAAATACACTTTCCTGTGTTTTACCGCATTTAAATTCAGACTCCAACTGGTGGTAAACTGTGATCTATGTAAACTCCTTGGCTGAACGGGGGGGTTGCAACCCCGGAACACCCCTCTAGATCCGCCCCTGAGTATCTACACTGGTCAGGTATGGAATAAGCCATTATATGTCTGATTATATGAAAATTTCTGTTCAAAAATATATTTTACTACCACTCATATGATCAGTCTGATTCAAATGAGTACATGCGGAATATAATGTCCGAAGGTACAAAATCACATGGCGTGTCTCATATTGACTGCTGACTGCAGGAGCTAGACTGGGCACAAATGCCATTAGCCCCTATCCTCCTGTCATAGTTGCAATTATTGATGGTCCAAAATCTGAAACAAACTGGCATTATCCCATTGAAAACTATGTATACAATCATTTTTATTGAACAATTCTGAGTATTTTATTTAGTTCTCCATGAAAGTAGTCGAGCACCAGTATCTCGAAGTCGAAGGGAGATTGTCCATATAGTTGAGATAGGACTAGGTTTGAGATAGCGATGAAGTGACATGCAGGCCCGTACACAGGATTTTCTATTGGGGGGTGCGTCAGGGGCGAGCCCCACGTAGTGGAGCGAGTACGCTAGGGGTGTCCGGGGGCATGCTCCCCCTGGAATTTTTTAAACCTAGATGGCCTGAAATGCACTCTCCTGCATTTTAAGTCATTTAAATTCGGAATTCAACGGTGGTAAATTGTGACATTTTCATGCAAATTACCTGTATATTAATGCATTTCAAGATTTGTTGAGATTACTGTTTGAAAAATAGCGGACCTCGGCGAATTTAGGGGGGTGCGTACGCACCGTCACCCCCCCCCCCCACACCCCACCCACCTATGCCCCCCCACCCCACGTACGGGCCCGACATGATCGAATATTTTCGCGAAATGAACTCATATTACCCCAATTACACCACGAGTAAACAATCACAAATTAACTAATGACCAAAGGTAGTAAGCTATAAGCAAATCCACATTACAAGGTGGCGTAACGACTCTCAATGACTTGCATAACTGACCAACATGATATGCTTAATGAATCGTGACAAACACTCAAATATATTCAGGTATACTAATTAAGCAAACAACCTAATCGATTTTGGCAGCCAGGCACTGAGGCGATTTATCCAAGCGTTTATGTGATCGAGATAGCGAAGAGATTTTTAACGTATTTATACAGAGGGGACAGAATGAACAGTCGAGATAGAGAACATATACGAGATAGGGCATGGTCGAGATAGCCGAGGAAATTTATATTAAACAAATAAGGATATAGTTCAGGACTTCAGTGAATCATCGAGATAGGGGATGTCGTCGAGATACTGATATTCGAGATACTGGTGCTCGACTGTATATGTAGTTGCCACTCATTTGAACCAGACTGATCATAAGTGGTAGTAAAATATATTTTTGAGCAGAAATTTTCATATAATCAGATGAAATAGCTATGTCATCAGCCGGTAAGAGTCTGTACAGATGGGTACAGTACTGTTACCGCTCTACCCATTAAACCTTTCACCCCTAAGTAACTGGAATTGACCGATGGTCACCAAATGATTTTCAGACTAGACCATTTATGAAAATGTTTGGTTTTTTTTCTCAAAAATATGAAAATCACGAGCCGACTCATCTGGATCTACACCGTTTGCCAATAACACTATACAGGCATGTGGTGTTGAAAGGGTTAAACTGCTATTTAACATTGCTCAGGGACAAACTATTTTACTTGAAAATTGATAAGTACATGTAATTGGGTTTTGAAGTTAATTTTAATTTAATTTATTCCACAGTAGTGAGCAAACTGTCATCAAATATGTGTCATGGAAATTCATTATAGGAATGAATGGCCTTTTTGTGGAATTTATCGGGGTATAAACTTGGAAAAGCCGCGGGAATACTAGACGAAGGCCGGAAGGCCTCGTCCAGTATTCCCGCGACTTTTCCAAGTTTATATCCCCGATAAATTCAACAAAAAGGCCATTCATTCCTTATAATTCCAGCATTTGAAATAAATTCATCAAGAAAATGTGTTTATTTTCCGTTTTCTTCAGAATTATTTTAACTGTGCCTCACGGTTACGGAAAGTAGTTGGCATGGGATTTTACTGGGATATAAATTTTGGACAGAGACTTGCTACGGGCCAATCAAATGTTACGGAATTGTGTAAATATTTTTGTGCTGGAATTATATACAAATGTAATTTGATAAATATAATAATTTTAAACAAGTTCTTCAAAATATGTAAATACTTAGAATTTCACATAATTAAGTGATGCTTTATAATAGTATAAATAGTATAATAGTGATTTATAATAGTAGAAATATTAAACGAGATTGCTGATTTCACAAGAAATGAGGCTGTGTCGCATTTCTTTTAAAATCTGTCAACAAATTTAATAAATATATCATATTATATGACTAAAAATGTTAAATGCAGGGGTGGATCCAGGATTTCAGGTTAGGGAGGGCAGGACTTCTTAATTGAAATAGTTTACTATATTTTCGAACTAGCACTGTTCGTTCGTCGACCAAGCAGAGCTCGGGAGACTGCTAGGTGGGTACGGCGGTATGCCCTCCAGAATATTTTTGATATATACACTCCATTTTGCTGTGTTCTTGCGCATTTTAGAGCAAAAATAGCCGAATCTTAGGGGGGTGGCACGCGTCTGGTTTTTCTCTACATGAATCCGCCCGTGACATGCATTAACTGCACAACATTAAACAAAACATAATACATTGAAGCTGTATGGACCACCTAACATGTTTTCTGTAGCAATATTTATATATTGTATTAATAAACCATTATTATCTTTTGTATGCTATGGTAATAGTAATTACTCTGCAAAGACCCATTTTATGCAATAAAATGACAGATTGAAATATTCTGGAAAGTATTAACACTCACCGTGGCACAGACCAGGCGCGGATCCAGGATTTCGGGTTAGGGGGGGCGTAACTATTTTGCAATACTTGACTATATTATCGAACGAGCTAAGCTCGTTCGATAATATAGTCAAGTATTGCAAAATAGTCGACCGAGCGGAGCGGAGCGGAAAAATACATGGAATACATGGCACTTGGCATGAAACGTGCCTTGTAACTTGTAAAAAATCTTTACTCGGCGAATTTTAGGGGGGGCGCGCACCGGGTCAGCCCCCCCCTGAATCCACCCATGCAGACAGAATGTTCAGTGACTCAACTTTTTAATTTTCAAGTAAAATATTTGAATCCCTAGAAGTATTTGTTTAACATGAAACCAGATCATATGGCCCACCTTATGCAATGAGAGAAGCAAGATATACAAGATATGGCATTTGTAAGATCAAATATATATATTATGTTAAGCCAGTTTCAATGCAGAATGTTGGGGGACAAAATAGCAGAATGGACAGCTAGGGTGGATCTGATTGAACTTTCACTAAGATGTCCAGGCTGATATGGGAGTATAATGACTACAAATGTAATAAGGTCCATTTTCACATCAGGCAAACCAACTTTATTCAATTCTACAGCTAATAACGATTGAAATGTTATGGAATAGTGATTGTTTAATGGAATATTACATGGGCATCTATGGTACTATCAGATATTTAGATATTTAGATAATTAACACACGTTTCAATCACATTCAGTTTGGACTAATTTCAATATTCTGGATACATGAACGTGTTAGCCATACATCAGTTATTATGAACCGTTAACTGACTAATTGCATGCTATATAGTCGATCCTTCAGAGCTGGTTTGAAGCAAACTCTTTCATACAACTGGAAATACTTACCTTCAGCTTCTCCACATATAACTATGTTACAGGTAACTGCTGATATTGTCGCATGATGCACAAAATCATCAATTCATGTGGAAAACCTCTAAACTGTTTACTCAACATTTTTCATCAAGTAAGTCATATCCAGATTTCTTCAGAAATAGGTGCACTTTATCTACAGCATAATATTGTGCATTTTAAGACCAGTTTCTTGACACGAATGTTGTATTCTGTATTACAACCTCTGCATGCTTTCCCACCTTTTTATTTGTCTCAGCAAATACTTAAATCCACAATTTCAAAGGCATATTCCATATACTTGGTCACTATTCGCGTTCACGATATTGCATCTGCTGCATACTTAAACAAGTTTCAGTTGGATTCCACGAAGCGCTGTTCCGTTGGCTAGTGTATTCAGTGGACAAAACTCTTAATCCAAAATCTGAGGGTGAAAATCCATAATCTGAGAGAGAAATTAAAAACCCAGTGCATTGATTCATAATACATGCAAGGAAAACAATTTCATATATAAATATACATGTAACGGTGCATGTATATATTGAACATGACAATATTTTGATGACTCAGTTGCAAAATTGTGGCGTACATTTTTGTATTTAAGTGATGTTTTAAAAATGGACATGGAAAAATTCAGCTGTTGCTGAAGTTCCTTGGCGGTGCAAATACGAGCAGTCATTGTAAATTTAAGTAGCCAGTTAATATACAATGTAAAACTGTTTTGTCTACTGTTAGAAATACAATGATCAAATAAGTATGTATGTGCTGTTTATGTAACACGGCGAGATGTTCATCATGAATAATGCGCAAGTGATTGGGTCTTTCAACTAAGCAATAGAGTGAGAGTAGCGAAACGAATTTGTTTAGTAATAGCCTAGGACACAATCACAAGCACATTATTTCACGATCTTCAGCTCAACTGGTTAAATAAACATTTTCTTACATTTTCACACATAATATTTTATATTACAAAAGAACAGCGAATCAAACATATTGAGTGAATTAATTTCCAGAGGCAGGCCGTAGTGAAGTTGACTCAGAGAGCGTGTCTGGGAAAGTGATTTGATTAGTCAAATAAAAACTGTCGTTGTGATTTTACTAACAACATTTTTTCCATATATGGGAGGGTGGTGTAAACGACTGCCACTCTACATAAATGAGCATTTCACCGTTATAGTTGTGTAAACTACTGGTAGAAATGTAAGAAATATCAGTAATGCATGTAGGTGGGATTATTGCCTGGGTGGGTTGTGGATTCCAGCTTTGACTTAAATATGTAAATGATGAAGACCTCGAAACACACTGCATTCATTCTTTTTACTTTACCCTCAGCATGTTCAAAGGTAATTTACTTTTCAACTAGTTTTCATTATATATATAATAATATCTTAATATCTGCAATTATGTATGTTGTAGATTTTCACTAAGAAAGCTATGAACCCACAAATCCGCAGAAAACAATTCCTCGTCATATAAGCGTACAGCTAAGACAACTAGAGCAATGATGCAGGGACTTTACATATACCCGGCCGGGGTCGCCACTTTAATTGTAAAATGAAAAACTATATCCAAAGATCTAAAAAAAAAGTCTAAAATACATGTGGATTATCATATGTTTCATCATCACACATGCTGTAATTCTATTGCCCAGACATGCTACCCATGTGTCCAAGGTCAAATACATTTTCATTTGACCTTGGACACATGGGTAGCATGTCTGGGCAATAGGATTACAGCACGTGTGATGATGAAACATATGATAATCCACAATTTGTTGACAGAGATACACGGTACAACAAGAAACAAGGCAAAGCCACAAAGGCCGAGGTTTTGCAGACTTAATATAAAAAATTAACATTGACAATAACCAACTAATTGATGTGGAAAAGTAGGTGAAGGTGAAATTAAGCTCATCATAGCATACTGCATCTTCTGATGTACACCACTAGAAGATGTTGTTGTCCCCATATGATGATAGTAGGCAGTACAGTGAGTAATGTGGCAAAAGTAGGTAATGGTCAAATGAAGGTCGATCATATCATATATGGCTTACTGCCATTTCTGGTGTACACCACCAGCAAATGATGTTGTCCATGTTTGGTGGCAGTAGCTGGTGGCAATAGCGATGAATGGACTTAAACACCAAAACTTAAAACTGAAAAATCATCGGAAAATGTAGGTCAAGGTGCAGAATATTTTTTAGAAGCAGCTGCAATATGATCCAGCTAAAGCCAATACAAGATTTGGTTTAAATCGGTCGGCAGAAACCGAACATATCGCCCGAATGCGGACGCATACAAATTTTTCAAATGGCCCATAAATGTTGAAAAAATGTTTTGCCCATAATTGTCTTTTACAAGCAGCTGTATTATGATGCAGTGAAAGCTCATACATGATTTGGTTGAAATCGGTTATTTGAAACTAAAAATATCACCTGAAAATGGACCCTCACGAATTTGCTATACGTAGTTAGTGAATATTGTGGACACCACCACCACACATCAATCAAATAGTCAACATTTTTTCTATAAGAAAATCTGTCCAAAAACCAAACGCTAATTCTGCAAAAACCAAATTTGAAATTTCTTGTCATTTGACAGTAGCCTTGCAACTACGACCGTGTGGTTATATTTGACCTCTGTTACAAACAAACACAGCATGTACCAATTACATTTATATTTCAAAGAAAATATGACAGTTTGACGGAATAACAAAAACTACATACCTCTTAGCATACATTGTATGCCAGAGATTATTTCTAAAGAGGGGGTATACATTTTCTGACTGACATTCACAAATTTATCTTCAGTTAAACTTTCCATTCTCTGTGTCTATTTGAAGCAGGTGGGAAAATCTAATGAAGGGTTCAAGAATGTATATGTGAAGTTCAGTCAAATTTAAATCATATAAAGAAAGGGTTCCCTAGATTAAACTACCAAACTACAATCAAAGATCAAGCTAATCATGGATATTCCAGTACTAGTTCTCTGTTTTGTCTATGGAAACCCTTCCTGGTGGAACAACGGACCTACCTCCCATGTTCTACTACCGTAGATGCGATGTATGTGGATAAGTGGCGACATACTTAGCTTACACCAAACCAAATTGGGTCAAGCAAACCTAAGCATTACAACCACTAATCGTCGTCAGCAGCTTCACATTTCATTCCGGATAATTACATAATTAATTATTCTCGGCTAAAACAAACGTTTTCAAAAGAAACATATTCCATGGTTATGAAACAATTCATCAATGCATTTATAATGTGCAGCAAATAGACGTCCAGAAATGAGATCATCCAACCCTTTCACCCCTAAGTAACTGGAATGGATTTTGATATGTTAATTTTGCAACTAATCCAATTGTCACAAAATGATTGAAATGAGGGTGTTACTTGCAAAAAGTGCAGATCCTGATGAGACGGCTCGTCACGAGCCGGCTCATCTGGATTTACACTGGTTGCCAATACCACTATGCAGGTATGTAGTGTTGAAAGGGTTAAAACAATTATGATCCATCAGTATTGATATGTTTCTGGGTAGAACCAGTTCTTCATATATGTATGGCTGTGACTGGAGAAATGGGGCTTATGGGAATTGTGACCAGTGTAGCTCCCGATCAAATAGCACACTCATGTAGCCTGATAACAATATACCATATTTATTATAATAGTAGTCCCCCCCATTCCAATATCTTCAGTAAAAATGGTATAGTCATTTCAACAAAATTACCGTGTTTTGTGCTATATTAATACACAAAATCAGAATATTGCATAGCACTGGGGAGTTTATTAGAATAAATATGGTATATTACTTATTGGAAGCATGACGGGTTTTTAATTGATGGAATGGCAAACAGTGAAGATGCATAGGCTGATCTGGATGCACACTGGTCGCAAAATCCATGCGCCCCCTTTTATCAGTCACAGACACAAATATTGATCTAGAAATCACAAAAACCTTCTCAAACCTATCACTGGACCATGAGCCTGAGGTGAGATAGTAATTTAAGCAAATTGTGAACGTCGAACGAGCAATATACGAATGTCGACCTCACCTCAATTATAAAATATTCCTTCTCAGCAAGATTTACAAGGTGTAATCTTAACACTTACACTGTTGAATTAAATTTTGCCGTCTGTCGTATATTTTTTATTTTCCATTTTTCTCATCAAAAACTTGCTTTGACAGCACTTTAGAATCATTTCCAGTGGAAATGATTCTACAGTGCTGCCAAAGCATGTTTTTTATAGTCAGAGAAAGAAGACAAAATATAAAACAACAGCAGATGGAAATTTTCTTTCCCAGCATTCTAAGGGTTAAATGGTAATGTAGTTCCATGAATCTTCCTCAACTTCTATAGCGGAGTGCTATGACAATTTCAACTTCGTGCAGACCCGCATCCAGAAGTAAATAATTAATATCTTTGATCGTAATTATGTTTGCAATGAATTCCTTATAATGATGCACAAAGGAGTTTTTGCATTTAATATACCCGGTCATATACTCCTGCTGGAACCAAACAAAAAGCTCAGTCATCATTTAATACCTTAACATTTGTTTTGTATTGCATATTTGAAGATGTATCAAATTGGGCTTATGGTATTTATGGATATTCAAACTTCTGACCTTCTAGCAGACTCCTGTAGCCTGATAATGATCAAAGCTTTCGGTTAGACGCATTACCGGTATTGCATTGAATGAATGGCGAACAGTGCAGGCCCTGATCTGACTGTGAATTCACATGCTGATCTGGGGCTACACGCGTCGCACTAGAGCAAGTTAACAGAGGCTCATGGATACCCCCCGACCGCCGCCTGGACTGACAAATAAAAACTTTAACGCAAATCTTACGGACGGACGAATGAACAAACAGACAGACGGACAGAATGACGAAAACTATATACCCGTTGACATACGCATTGCGGGGTATACGGTAATAAGTGAACAAAGTCCAACCAAACAACCCTACCCATCATTAACATCTATATCATCCTTTATGAATATGATGGAAGAATAAAAAGAAATGAATATTTCTCAGTGATTTATATTAAACTCCTTTAGATCACCATGAATAAGAAACTCAATCCATGTCCACAGACAACAGAAATGACACCACTAGTTGTGGGCAGTAACTCTGCATATCTCCCATACCGTCTGGACGGTATGGGAGATATGCAGAGTTACTGCCTGCAACTAAAATGACACAAGTATACAAACCACCGCCGCCGCTACATACCTTCTGGATTTCATGCATCTCCTCCATACGGGTTATCTCATCCCGGAGCTGCTGCCATCTGCGACTGATCTCCTCCCGTTCCTTCGACATCTCAGTAGTGAACGAGGCCTGGTCATGTGACAATCGCCGCTGCTTCTCTCTCAGATCCTTCTCCTCCTTCAACAGCTTGGCAGCCTTTTCTTCCAGCTCAGTCTTCAGCTTCTCCAACTTATCCTTTTCTTCAGAGTTTTCCCTGTGGCATGATATGTGACTGTGTTTCATTGATAGAAAGCTGAGCATGGAATATCCAGATCAGACTGTGTGCCGTGGATGCACAGGCTGATCTGGATCTAAACTGGTTGCAAAACTCATAAGCCCCATTTCTCCAGTCACAGCCACATGTGTGACTGTGAGTGAGTGGAGAAATGGGGCTTATTGACTTATTGACTTTATGTGAAATGGTGTAAAATCCCAACAACAACTAAGGTCATATAAAGATGTGTTCTCGGTTTCAAGTCTGATCCGAAAGCCCAGCTTTAAATGACCCAAGCTGTTGATAGGCCGTTAAACACTCTTACTGAGTTAAACTCATCCAAAAGACCACGGCAGTGAGATGGAAATATTATTGAAGTATTTCTTCATACCTATGGCAGGATTGAACCAACCTCTAGCTGGTACTACAGTTAAATGATCTACCACTTTAAGACAAAGCCATACCATATTCTATATACCCACCATCAAAAAGAGGTACCGGTACTTTTGTTAACCCATTACATGCGGAATACACCTTTACGGGTATGAAATATTTTAATACATATGTATTTTATTTTGTTATTTCTCGACGAGACAGTTCAAATGGTGGTCGCGACATATACTTCTGAGCTCATAGAAGGAAAATATTTAGGATTTTCCGTAAACATATGTATGTGGTAGGCACCCCTTGGTTATGAAGCTGTGAAAGTTTGGTGGTCCTGGGTGGTACAGTACCAAAGAAATGGACTTAAACACGAAAACTTAACATTGTAAACGCGAAAACTTAACAATGAAAATGGCTAAGTCGACTGCGCGGAAAAAATGGGTCAAGTTAAAAAAAAGGTAACATGTTGGATAGTGATATGTGGTGGGCACCCCTTGATTATGAAGCTGGGACAGTTTGGTGGTCCTAGGTGGTACAGTAACAAAGAAATGGACGCAAACACGAAAACTTAACATTGATTGTGGACGCCGCCCGCCGCCCACCCGCCCGCCCACCCGGCTTTTGCCAATCCAATAGCCTGGATTTTTTTTAAAAAAACCTGGCTGAAATATGAAGGCTTTCCCTGTAAATAAACAGAAGTCATACAACATTTACCCCAACGTTAAGTTTATGAACATGCTAAGTTTGTGACCTTGACCTTGGGGTAAGGGTTGGGTGGTGGATCGTGGATTTGCTACAGCATGATAGAGGGTCAGCAGATGAATGCATGTATGAAATATGAAGGCATTCCCTGTAAATAAACAGAAGTTACACAACATTTGCCCCAACGTTAAGTTTATGAACATGCTAAGTGTGTGACCTTGACCTTGGGGTAAGGGTTGGGTGGTGGGTCGTGGATATGCTACAGCATGATAGAGGGTCATCTGAGGAATGCATGTATGAAATATCAAGGTGTTCCATGAAAGGAAACAGAAGACATTTACCCAATGTTAAGTTTGTGGACGCCAACGCCGACGACGCCGGGGGTATGCCATAAGCTCTTATGCACTTCGTGCAGGCGAGCTAAAAATGCCCACCAAGAGGAGATAAGTTATTTGAATTTTTTTTGAAAATCAACATGATCAATAGACTTCTTCGTCTGGCCGTGATAAACATGTATACTGAATTTGGTTATGATCCGTCAAATAGAACTCTAGTTATTGCATGGACAAGCTGTGCTAGCCCACCCGTACAAGGTTAATACATAATATGTCCTGTTTTTCAAACGGTCGTATAAAAAGGGGGTGTTTTGTTCTTAAAAATATGAAAATTATTAGATCATTGCTCTCATAAAATGTGCCAGCACTGAGGTACAGTACCTGTGCAGCACGTTAACTTTGTCAATCTTGTCTCCGACATATTCCTCTAGAGCCTCTGTCACTGTCTGGTATTTACTCCGCATGAAGTCCTTCAGGTTACTCAACAGCTTCTCTGTGGAATGAGACAAACCATGTGACTTTGTACCTAAGAAGATGTGAGATGTTTCATGAAACATAATGTACAGAAACGGTGATAATTTCTGTAAATAATGTCGAAAGTTGACAGAATGTTCATAACAAATGCAGAACTATATGCGCATTTACTCTGAACATTCCGTCAACTTTCAACATCATTTACAAAAAATATCGTACTTATTTTACGGTTTGACCCCTAAGTATAACTGGAATGTTATTTTTCTGAAAATTACTTGCAAAAAGTGCAGATCCTGATGAGACGGCTCGTAAAATAAAAAAGGGTGGTATGTGTACATTAGCACAACCACATTATAGTACACATGAATGCAAGCACACAAGAACTACAGGTTGATATTGAATTGTGAATGAATGACAAACATCAGAAGGTGCAAAATACATAAATAAAAAAATCCATTTATTTGAGTCTGGTTAGACAATGTTATCTGATTTTTTTCAACCACATACAAGGACGAGAAAAAATCTAGCTATCACCGAGAGAAAGAAATTTGGTTAATTTTGTTTCTCTTCTGCAAATGGCGACAGAGAATGTTTATATGGAAATAAAGGATATATGGTCAGACATTGGCAAAGAAAATAATATTATATATGGCTGTTACTGGAGAAATGGGGCGTATGGGATTTGTGACCAGTGTAGCTCCTGATCAAATAGCACACTCCTGTAGTCGGATAACGATCTACTTCGCTTGTTAGAGGCATGACGGGTGATGAAATTGTGAACAGTGCAGATCCTGATCAGACTGTGCGGAAGCACAGGCTGATCTGGATCTACACTGGTCGCAAAACCCATAAGCCCCATTTCTGTGGTCGAAAATTTAATAAAAAGAGTGACTTTAAAATAATGCATATAAAACATTTTTTTCTCATTCTGGTCAGAAAAACAGGACTTGCCAAACCAAAATTAGAAATATTTATTTACAGATGATTGTATAATTTATTGACATAATATATGTAAAAATACATATATTATTTAGAGGTGGACCGATAGTATCGATGCATCGATATATCGAGGTACATATCTTCACGATACATGTATCGCGATACACTGCCAACTATCGATAGTTGACGATAGCTACATTGTAATTATTAACACATTTTCAATGATCGCGCGCATGTTTTGGTGCTAGAAAGATCGAGGTATATAAATATTTGAAGTGATTTTTATAGGAACCTCTGGATTCGACATCCTAGGACATCGCCAGTTTCTTTAACAATCATTAATGTGCACAACAAACACTTTATTGAACCGTTTGGCTTGTGCGCAGTTGATGGCATTTTTTTTATTAACCTCATATCAAACCGGAAGTTCGGAACACGAGCCATGTCATGGGTTTTCGCGACCATTTATTTTCACTTCCACATCGAAAAAGGCAGCGTTACAGTAGAACAGGCCGTTTTTGGTGTAAAATTAAAGTGCACAATTGTTGTTTAATGATGCCTCTGTGTGTTTGTGGGTCCTTGTAGATTCATTTTGAATATCTGTTCAACAATTCAATAAAAATAATAATAATAATAAAAATTCAACTCCAAATCACAATGTTATTATCAATCAAATTGAGCTGCATCATTATTATTCAGTATTGTGTAGTTAGCGATATTTTTTTGAGACACTAGCTAGACTTTCAATCCTCCCTACCCAAGCGCCCTCCACCCCGTCACCACAGCCCCACCTCTTTCTGTCCACGGGCATTTTTTTTATTATTTGAAAACCGTCTGGAGGCCAATTAATTATGCAATATAACTAATTGATCTATTTTGTATTAAAGAAAAACGAGTAGAACATGCATACAACTAATTATAAACAGTGTTAAACACCACACAACAACTATGTATGGCACACAACTTTGGCTGCACAGTACAAAAGCAGTTTAAATGCATGGTTATCAGAGTAATCCGCGATACTATCGTGATACGTATCGTGATACGTCCCGACTATCACGATACGTATCGCGATACGTTTTTGCCGGCGATACCCACCTCTAATATTATTACAGGCCCGTAGCCAGACCTGTTTGAAGGGGGGGGGGTCGTTTCGAAGGCCCAAGGGGCCTGAGGTAGCTAGGGGGGTCCGGGGCATACTTTTTTGCTAAAAAAGTGGACCTCGAGGCTGGGCGGGGGGGTCGTCCGACCGCTCCGACCCCCCCTGGCTACGGGCCTGTATTATTATTGCGCAATTTAAAAGGATCTCAAAGTCACTACTGAAAATAATATTTTAATAGACAAAGAAGGAAATACTGTCCCCTAAGTCTTACCGAGTGTGCAACAGGTATAACGCCAGGTCAACCTGTAAATCCACCATCAGAGCATATATAGTCTTTGCTATTGTACAGTATGGATGCATCAGATGAAAACTAGAGATCTGGGAGCCGTTTCACTAAACTTCGTACGACTAAAATGTTCGTAAGTGCAAAATTATGATAGTCTGTAAATTTCACATTAGCAATGTTTTCTTGTAAACAATTATTGGATTTACATTTATTGAGCATAGGCTGCATATGCAGCCTATGCTCAATAAATGTAAATCCATCAATTGACATTTACCGACGATTCTAAATTTGCACTTACGAACATTTTAGTCTTACGAAGTTTAGTGAAACGGGCCCCTGTATGAGTATACTTAACTACCTGGTCCAGAATTACAATGTTCAAAAGGACCCAAGGCCCTAAGCCCATTTTTGTCATGATACTGGTTTCTGACTGAACTATGTGAATGTAAACTATAGGCATGACCGTTAAAGCACTAAGACCCCTGTGTCAGCCAGCAGCCCAAACATCCATTGTCATGGTTACCTAGCCTGGCGTCCAATGCAGCCTCCTTATCATCGTCCTCGTCACTGGTGGAGGAGGTTGCGACCTCTCGCTCCTCCGCGGAGGCTGGTGGCGGGATATTGACGGGATTGCCCCCGTCACACAGGTGGATTCCCCGCTGGGCCGAGTTCTGTAGCTGCTCGCCACATCGACAGCAGATATCCTGCAATAGCCAACAATATGTGACATGAATGTGGAATTTGTACGGATTACAGTCAAAACAGCCCTGGGTCAAAACGGCCCCCTAAAATGGTCCAAACGGCCTACCGTCCAAAATAAATGGTAAAAAATGGCCCATATTTGGTCAAAACGGCCCCCCCAAAAAAGCAGGTACCGTATAATTTTTATTTTATATATTTTTCAAGAGTTTTTGATAGTATATAGCTTGTATAATGAATAATAATGGTAATTAATATTATTTAATAAAATAACACAAACATTGTGTTATATTAGCGTATTTTATCCGTATTCGTTACAAAATATTTTCATATTTTTCGTGCAAATCGTTAGCAGCATGCTTCGAGGCATGGGACAGGTAACTAACTACAGTAGCGGTATATACAAGGGGGGTTCTGGGACTGAAAGGTGAAATTCTGTGTACACCCCCTTGTGGAGTGGTTTCTGGATCCCGTGGCGCCTACCATACCCCTCATACTACCCCCACCCCAGCAGGCGGTGACCCCACAACTGGTTCTGGGCCATAGGACCCGCCACACTCCCGCAGGCGGGGACAACACAAAACTCTGGGCCATCCATCTCATAGTGTCCGCCTCCATCCCCACGGACAGGCCCCCACCCATGTTGCTTGCTAATTGTAGCATTACAATGGAGAACCAGCGGTAAACCAACGAGGCGAGCCCAAGGGACGGCCCATGGCCCTGGCTGGCCAAAGGGGGTCGCAAGTCGAACACTCTAGACTTGTTGGTGTCAAAAAAACTTGCAAGTCGAATCAATCATTTAGAGAGATTTGTACTGGTACGATATACCTGAGGTATCTACCTTGCATGATGAAGGGTTACAACCTCTGCGCTTAAGGTGGGTGAAACAGATATCTGCGGGAAGTCTTGCATATCAACCTACTGTAAGGAACACGTGGCAAAGATTAGGAAGGGCAGTGCAGTTCCCTTGCCTTGCCGTTCTTGTTGCAAGGGTGTACAGAGTCGGGTCTCATGCATCCCCAATAACACGGAGAAGTACATTTCCTTCTCCCTCGGGCAACTCCGGTTCATCGACATAGCCCAGTTTCTGCTGGTGTCCCTGGACAGCTTATACCTGGACAGTAAACCTGCCTGAAGCCTTTCGAATAACGGCCAGGTTCGAGCCCAGCCGAGAAAGGCGCGATCTCCTGCTGCGCAAGGGCATCTACCCGTACGAGTCCATGGATTCTTGGGAGCGGTTCGCTGAGCCCAAGCTCCCACCAAGGGAAGCATTCTATGGCAAGCTGTCCGACGAACATACATCGGAGGCCGACTACGCTCACGCACAAAAGGTCTTCCAGACCTTCGGATGCCATACAATGGGAGATTACTGCAACCTCTACAACCGTAGTGATGTGCTCCTCCTGGCAGACGTCTTCGAGACCTTTCAGAAGACCTGCATGCGGCAGTACGGACTGTATACTGCACACTACTACACCAGCCCCAGCCTCTCCTGGGACGCGTTGCTCAAAACCACTGGTGCAGAGCTCAAACTTCTCATGGACTACGATCAGCACCTTTTCATCGAGAAGGGGATGCACAGTGGAATCTCTATGGTCTCGAAGCGCTAAGCAAAAGCCAATAACCCCCAGGTCTACAATTAATAGGGGGGATAATGTCCGGGGGGGGGGGGGATAATGTCCGGGGGGGGGATAATGTCCTACACTCACAAGCCGCGTGTCGCCCGCCAGAATGTGTAGCGACTCACAGTCTGATGGGGATCTACTATCGCTATATCGGATGCTATATATATATGGGAAATTGCACTCACAGTCTGATCTGGATCTACACTGTCTCCCATCTTGTACATAACCCAGCAAACACGGATCTAGGTCAGATCCAGGTCGCGACGTCGGCGACTCAAATCCAACGTCAGCCCGACGTCAAAGGATTACGACGTCGTACTGACGTTGTCGTAGTTCGTCGCGACACAAACACAACATCGGGTTGACGTCGGAATCACGACGTCGGATCAACGTCCGTTTCCGATGTCGAATAGACGTCTGGTCCAGGTCATGATTGGTATACACTGAAAGGTGACTCACTGTCAGCAGATATATCTCTACGTTAGCCTATAGATATGCCAATGGCGAAAAGATCCGAGATAGTTCCGAATGAGTCAGGTCGGCTGTTTACCAGCGTATTACTGTATCTGTGGCTACCGCTATGCAGTAACGCGGGAACCAGGTCCAGTGGTATTTGACACGGACGCTAATAAAGCATGTCAGTTGTCAACACTCAGAGCGCGCACATTAATCTTGACCTAGAATTCTGTGACGTTAATGAAATTGCACATACGCCCAGCCCAACCTAAATACATATGCAAAATTAATCGTCTAGGATATAAAATGATTAATTACATAGGCCTAAACATGTCGTAAATAAAGGTTATACTGAATTAAGTTGGTGTGGAAATGATATCAGCTGCTTTCCATTGGTGTATCTATAGGCTAACGTAGAGATAGATCTGCTGACCGTGAGTCGCCTTTTAGTGTATACCAATCACGACCTGGACCAGATGTCTATTCGACATCGGAAACGGACGTCGTGATTCCGACGTCAACCCAACATTGTGTTTGTGTCGCGACGAACTACGACAGTTATTTTAGATGAATATTAATAATATGTATATAATGTAGAATAGAAAAACAAAATATATATATATATATAATAGGGACCGTTTTAATAGGGGCCGTTTTGACAAAATTCCCAAAACTTAGGGGCCGTTTTGACTTGCTTCCAAGCCGTTTTGACCAGGGGCCGTTTTGACTTGCTTCCGGTTTGAACCACAGGTGGAAGATTCGGACCTGTGACACAAGAAAATTCCGATTACCCCACCCTCTTGGTCTCATACAGTACTATTTTCTATTATAGAAGGTAGTACTGTATCAGACCAAGTGGGTGAGGTAATGGATTGTTTGTACTGGCCATTTGTTTATGGCACAGGTCCAAGTCTTCCACCTGTGGCCAACAAGAAGTAACATGAATGTGGGGTTTGAACAGGTAGGAAAAAAAGTATGTTCATTTTGTTAAATCATAGGCTGTCAACAGGTGCTTGAAGCGTGGCTTGGATGGTCAAGTATTGTTTGTATACTCATGAAATGCATTTCTAAATAATGTACAAAACAATTAAAATACACGCGAGTGTGCTGAATATAGCAACATTGCTAATACATCGAACACATTATATTGTTATAATTCCAGCACAAAAATATTTACACAATTCCCTAACATTTGATTGGTCCGTAGCAAGTCTCTGTCCAGAATTTATATACCAGTAAACTCCCAGAAAACGGAAAATAAACACATTTTCTTGATGAATTTATTTCAAATGCTGGAATTATAAGGAATGAATGGCCTTTTTGTGGAATTTATCGGGGATATAAACTTGGAAAAGTCGCGGGAATACTGGACGAGGCCTTCCGGCCTTCGTCCAGTATTCCCGCGACTTTTCCAAGTTTGTACCCCGATAAATTCCACAAAAAGGCCATTCATTCCTATATTGAACATTGTTTAGAAAGCATTCGCTATGTACGCCACTGGGTATATAGGGGGTAAGTGGGGTTGCAAATATCGAGCAGAAGTCGGAAATGAAATAATCATGTTTTATCTGATTACCGGTATTTCCCATGTATTCACAAAGCACATGAAATGAATGTTGAAATATTTGCTGACCTTCATGTTATCGTTGTTCCTGTTGTTGTTGTTGTTGTCATAGCTATGTCTGTTGCCACGGTAATGGGATGGCCCTCTATGGACTGTCCTGTTGCGAGCCCGCGATGGTCCTGGGCCCTGCTAAAGGTCATTATTGTTTGCAGGATGGTACGTAGTAAACACTGTCACTGTTGAAATGGTATGGGATGTTTGGGCCTTAATTTGTGACCAATTGTTAACCCTTAAAATCATAAATATCTGGAATGGACTGTGCTATTTTAATTTAAGAACCAATCCAATCGTCACAAAATGATTTTCAGACACCCGGTAGTCCATGATTGAGGGTGGTTTTTTTTGTTATGAAAATTAATTGCAAAAAGTGCAGATCTGATGAGACGGCTCATCACGAGCCTGCTCATCTGGATGTACACACAGGCATTCGGTGTGTTTCAGCTCTTATCGGTATAACTCTATATTTAATATGAACAAGGCTTCTGACTTTGGTCAGACAAGACTTCGTATTATAACATTTTACTAACGCTAATATGTGAATGTTTTGGCGGAAAGTGCACATGTTCATTTGAGAATTATTGTACGTTATCTTGCTAAAATAACATAGTTAGAACATAATTATAAAAAGAATATTGAATTACAGCTGCTTGTATCATAACAAATGAAATAATGTGTTTAATGTCTAATGTCAATATTGTAGTGGCAAGTTCATATGATCATCTGAGAATTATTGTTATCTTGCAGAAATACATAGAATAAATATAAAATTACAATTTTAAACATGTTATTTTGTTCTGATACGAGACCGTGTCCAACCAAAGCAGAAGCCTTGTTCATATATAGTTCTACCGATGAAAACCGAAACACGCTGAATGCCTGTGGATCTACACATCAAAAATATGCTTTGATAGCACTTTAGAATAAATTACAACATGCTTTGACAGCACTTCAGAATCATTTCTAATGGAAATGATTCTGAAGTGCTGTCAAAACATGTTTTTATTGAGAAATAAGGCAAGATATAAAAGCAACAGCAGACAAAAATTGTTGTGTGTAGCGGTCTAAGGGTTAAGGATACAAACAAATAATGACAGATACTACTTCAGAGTTATGCTATCGCAACTACGTGTCAGTAGCCGATTTCATCAAAATTGCAAAGTATACTTATCTAGCAAATAATACTTTGAGGGAGTAATCATTTATTTTTCCAGAAATTCATTATTTCATATAGAACTAACGACTGCAAATATTTGATGATTAAAAGTAAGCAGAATTATTATACTGAATTTATTACATTATCACAGCCATTTTGGCTGTGATAATGTAATAAATTCAGTATAATAAAAATAAATAAATGTATCCTTAAATTGAAAACTTCTCCCTCAAATTATACTTTGCTAGATAAGTATACTTTGCAATGTTGATGAACCACAGAAGCGACAAAAAAATTCAGAGTTGAGCTGTCACAACTACTGCAGACTACTATACCTGCCAGTTGAACCCGGGATATTGATAGCGCAGCATGTAGTTATAATGATCATTCATCTGGTGGGGGTAAGGTGGTGGTGGAGGAGGCCCCCGGGGAAATGGTCCAAGCATTGGGTAGTTGCCCATCATATTACGACCATTTCCACGGCCCCAAGCACAATTGAACATATCTCTGTTGTTATTCATCCTGAAAATAGAGGTGCTCTAGTCTAGGTGCTCTATGGTGTCCAGTTTAGAGAGGTTCCCAGGTGCGGATCCAGGATTTCGGGTTAGGTGGGGCGTAACTATTTTGCAATACTTGACTACATTATCGAACAAGCTATGGTCTCACGGGACAGTGGGCAGCTAGCTTTAAAAAGGGGGTGGACGATTTTCTATATACTTCACTACCGACCCTGTAAGTTACACCAGTGTGTCCAGAAAAATAGGTTTATGGATATTTCTTGAATTTGGGAGGCTTGACTAGGTGTATTTTTTAGAGTATTTCATAATTCTACGAAACTGAATGTTAGCTCCGGTTGATTTTGACATCTTGGAAAATGTCGCCTGCTATGCTGTCTCGCCGGTACGGTTTCGCATCAGAATTTAAGCTATTTTTCGGGCATTTGTAGCGAAAATTTGAGCTGGTTATGACCCCGCTTTGAAATCATTTTCAGAAAATGGTGTGGTGTTACAAGTGATAGAACAAGACATAACAAAGTATCTGTGCCTCATATTTTCATGAAAACAATTCCGATAAATTCAGCCGTGTTGAAATTTCTGGCCAAAAATAGGTGGGTGGGGTAACTTTGTAAAAAATTAATTGAACACATCTGATGCGGTTACTGAATTTTTATTGTGGCGCGCGATTTGTACTTCATTTGCGAGTATTTTTCAATACTTGTCGCAAGAGCCTCCTTAACTGATTGTGAGAGGCGGTTATTTTTATAAGTCACCCGTCGCCCTCAGAAAAGCAGTAAATTTTAGCTATTTTCAACCGTCCCGTGATGCCTATGCTCGTTCGATAATATAGTCAAGTATTGCAAAATAGTCGACCGAGCAGCGCTAGGGGGGTCCGAGGGCATTCCCCCCGGAATTTTTTGGAAATCTACATCGCATTTCCTGCGTTCTGGCGCATTTTGGAGCAAAAATATTGACACAGTCACAGTATGTTTAGACATGATTGTTGATTGAAAACGTTTAAATTTGGAAACAATAAGACAACGAATGGAATACATGGCACTTGGCATGAAACGTGCCTTGTAACTTGTAAAAAATCTTTACTCGGCGAATTTTAGGGGGGGGCGTGCGCCGGATCCGCCCCCACCCCCTGAATCTGCCCATGGTTCCACTGTAATGCTGGTATATGAGTACAGGCCACAGGGGATCACAAGACAATGTCAAGTGATGCATGATAATCACCAACAACATTCAGAAAACAATTACAGTGAAATCGAGATGGCTCGAAATGCCACGGGCCTGGAAATTTTGTTCGAGTGATCGCATCTTGCGATTTTGGTATATTTGTCGACTATACTGTACCCGTCGGATTTAGGAAATAACGAAGCATAATTGAGTGTATCCATGTTTTAGATGATAATAGTATTTATTCGCAGATTAAAGTTAATATCATGTGAAATTAAATAACCTGTATTGAAATGTATTTACAAAACTGTCTTTATTTCAATTATTATCAAAGGAGAAAAGCTCCAGTATTTACTGTATATATATGGTGGTACACATAATTAATGTTGCACAATAAGTACAAATCTTAGAGCATTTCAGTACAAATATTTGATGAGACTAATTCCAAACAATACCTTTCTATTCAAATTCAAACCATCTAACTTATGTGAATTCTGTCATATGAATGTGGATTCTAATAAGCATATGTTTTGGGAATGCAACGTCATACAACCTTTTTGGTCGGATATCAACCTACTATTGCAAACAAATAGGTTAGACAACAATAGTAATTTAACATATGATAACATATCATTTTGTAACGTGAGGGTTGATTGCAAAAATAAAACAATTAATGCTCATCAGCTTTTTAATTCTTCTACCAAAATATTTTATTTTTAAGTGCAAATATGACGAAACGCAACCATCGATAGGCCGTTTTAAAATATATCTGAAGCAAACAATAATAATAGATGAGACTATTGCCACTATTAAGGATAAACTAGATATTTTCTACCGGTATTCAAAATGGAGTGACTTTATAGAAATGAATACGTAAAACATTCATCTGCTATGTGTATCAATATACCTATATCAGCCTAGAACAATGTAATAGACGTCCATTCCTATATTTTATTTTGTTATAACATTTTGATAACCTATTTTCACGCAATTTTTTTTTTCTCAAAAAAAATACACGACCTATAACAGTCTCATAGCCCAAACACCATACAAAACCCCTATTATTTATTTAAAAAAAAATCAATGTTACATGTAGACAAGCATCAATACGTTATTATTCAGACTGTTCATTGAAATTTAGCCATGCATATGAACTGACATATATATGTACTTTGTTCATTGAATCTTTACTTAATTTGTGACCAGTGTAAAAGCTGATCAACAACTTGCAGACCCCTGCAACTTGATATGGGTTTACTATTTCACTATATTATTCATCACGAATAGCTGTCGCGGACGAACATTTCAGGTCCTGAACTGAATGTACAGGCCGATTTAATTAATGCTGCACTGATCGGAAATTCAGAAGAGCAAATCATTTTTGTCACGACCAGTCATCTCTGCCCAACTAGGAGTGAGTGAGTGAGTGAGTGAGTGAATAGGGTTTAACGTCCGCTTTTCTGACATAGAGGTACAAGCCTCAGGGAGTCTACACGCAGACGGGTCAACGGGGTCGAGTCCCATATCCACCTGTCCAAGGGGGGTAAATCCCAACTTCAGAACTCAATATTTACAATCAAAATATATATTCAGTCCTGAAATTAGAACAACCTGATCTGGTGCCAGGCCCTCGCCACACCAGCATCATTTATCCCATCCCCTAAAAGTAATAGGATTAGCGCTAATCTTACTTTTATATATGGGGCATAGCCCGACTCAACTCTCACATACAAGAAAGCCAAAAATGTACATGAGGGCCAAATCCGGTATAGTGGGTTCTGGAAAGTATGAACCCAATCGTTAAGCCAGTTTAGTCGCCTTTTACAACAAGCAATGGCTACTGCAGCACTATTCTCAGGATCAGTTCATCCCGCCCCGGTGCCTGCACGGGGCCCCAACTAGGAAGTGTGGTATTATTAATGGGCGTTTTTCGCTGTAACTCCCGGGTAGCCACACGAATAACATGAGGACCACTAGAACGTGGGTTACGAGGGTGCCAACTTGACTTGAACCCGAGCAACGACTCTGGTTGTTCCTGTGATACTCAGGTTACTCGAGTATAACCCGTAAGTTACCACGAAAAACGGACAGACAGACTCTATTAAATGCGTCGAGTGGCCGAAGCCCAGAATATTGAATAAATCGCCGTATATCGTTGATCGCAATCAACAACGTTAACGATCGAATTGCACCACTTTAGGCAATTAACGACATTTCATAGACAGGTAGAGCGCGGCTCGGCCTTTGATCGTAATAAGTCGGACGCGGA
The DNA here is from genome assembly GCA_029237695.1 of Conchocele bisecta. Classification (NCBI taxonomy): domain Eukaryota; kingdom Metazoa; phylum Mollusca; class Bivalvia; order Lucinida; family Thyasiridae; genus Conchocele; species Conchocele bisecta. The sequence goes on along the minus strand of CM055265.1, from coordinate 158,771,504 downwards.
GGTGTGAAAATTAGCCAAACACAAACTTTGACATGACTTGCCAGTCATCGTATAGCAAAATAGCGAGAAATGTGTCCGCGGGACTTGAAAAATGTTTCGAGGGATCGCATTTTTCAAGAAGTTGCATTTTGAGCCATCGCGATGCTATTTCGAGGGAGCCCGGCATTACGAGCCATCGCATTTCGAGCCATCGCGATTTCACTGTATTGTACATGGCAAGTGCAGTTTTATTAGATGAAACAAGTGAAATGTCACAACATATAATTTTTCAGAAACAATCTTAACCCTTAGAATGCGGGAACCGAAAATAGTCGTTTGCTGATAATTCATATTTTGTCTTTTCTCTCAGTAAAAATATGGTTTGGCAGCATTTTAGAATCATTTCCATTGGAAAGTGCTGCCAAACCAAGTTTTTGATGATAAAAATGGAAAAAATATTGAGCAGACAACACAAATTAATTCAGTATTGTAAGGGTTAAATATAGAGAAAATAGTTCCCATGATACATGCATGGAAACTGTGTATGTATTTTGTTTAATTAACCCTTACAATGTTGAATTAATGTTTGTATTGTCTGCTGTTTATAGTTTATTTTACAATTTGCTTATTGAAAGCATGCTTTGACAACACTTGATAATTGGAAATGATTCTAAATTGCTATCAAACCATCTACTATTTATTAAAACAAGGACAACTTAATATCAAACAACTGCAGACAGCATATTTTGTTTCCCGCATTCTAAGGGTTAACCTTTATGGTGAATTAAAATTTGTCGTCAGCTGTTTAATAATTTTTTCCATTTTCTCGTCAAACACATCTTTTGACAGCACTTTAGAATCATATATTTTTACATTTCCATTATAAATGATTCTACAGTGCTGTCAAACCATGTTTTTATTGAGACAGAAGATAATATACAACACAACAGCAGACGACAATTTACGTTTCTGCATTCCGAGTAAGGGTTAATAATGAAGCAGACCATCACACCACAGAACACCCACCCATAATCACGTCAGTCTCAAATACTTCTGTAGTCTATTTCACCAACATTGCAAAGTATACTTATCTAGCAAAGTATACTTTGAGGAGAAATTTTAAATTTTTTATTAATTTTTATTATATTGATTTAATTACATTATCACAGCCATTTTGGCTGTGATAATGTAATAAATTCAATACAACAATAAATTATAAATGGCTGTGATAATGTAATAAATTCTGCATACTTTTAATCATCAAATATATGCAGTCGTTACTAGTTCTATATTAAATAATGTATTTCAGGAAAAATAAATGATGTCTCCCTCAAAGTATACTTTGCTAGATAAGTATACTTTGCTACTGTAGCCTATTTCATCAAAATTGCCAAGTTGGTGCAGACTGGTACAGTGGAGGTCAACAAAACTCTATATCTATTATCTATTGTCTTCTATCACATCAAATCCTCATTAAATTGCAAAAATAAAATTAGCGGTTGCTTCACACTCTTACATATAACGACGAGATACTTTTATAAACGTGTCTGGATATAACGCAAACGCTGATATCTCACATTTACGAAAGAAATTGATATTTATTTCGGATGACGTTTACATTCTGCAGAACTCGACAGCCACGACCTCGGTGACCTCCGATTTCTTCATTCTGATTGGCTGAATGATCCGCGCAGCTGAAAATAATAAACAAACCTAGCCCAGCCAGGGCGAAAATAATAACAAACATAGATCGACGAATTAATTACACTTACCTCACTGAAACTTGTGTCAACCTTTAGCAAAACGATACAATAATATTACATCTAGTAATATCACGTAAAATCGTGAGCTATCAATTCGCCAATATGACAATATTCAATATTTTACTGGACGACTTTGACAGCTGTAATTTGCGCAGTTTGCTGACCTACTGTTTCTATAAATAGAGCGTTCGGTAGTTTACGTACATCGTCGGCTGTTTCCGTGAGGTGGCTCGATGCCAGAGAAGTAAACAAGTATTAGGTTGTCTGAAAAATATATATCCCGAAGAGCAAGTGAAAAGTATAAGTTAGATCACGTCGAGCGGTTCGTCCGCATGTACGAGAATATAATCCGCGAGCTTTAGCGAGCAGATTATCGCTATTATATATGGACAAATTTGCGGATCTAACTAAGTTATCACATCCTCATGTAGATACCTTGCACACGAGCTGTGTTAATTAATACAGAAACAACACCCGGAAATGTGCCAAAGATGTGATAACTTACATTAGAGCACAGCAAATGGAAACTTCAAAGGACTGGCGCTTTTTTGTGTCCCAGTCTCGGTAGCATATATGGCGCGTTTACTTGAAATGCACGTGCAATATCGTACAGGGAATCGGTCAGTGACCACGCAGCACGTTATGCTAAGACAATATATATATATGAAAGTTAAACGTTAACAACAGTACTAGAATGCCAAAACAAAATGTAACTGACAGACACAGAAAGTTGGAGTTTTTGGAAGCAGGTGTTGCATAGACCGTCAGTGCCAGGCGATACGACGTGACCGGCAGATTAACCGTAGTTCGACTACTTCGTCGAGTTGATACTACAGGCACGTACGGCTCTCGATCGATCACGACCCGTCAATGGAAAAAAAAGGCACTAGTTGGATGAAAATTATATATTTAGAGTTTTTGTTGGCATTGTCTGAATCTCCGTTATTTATTTTTTATTTGAAAACCGTATATACTGTTTGTTTATTGTCACTGCTTTTAATTAAGCTGTAATACATGCATATCGTAAATCATTAATCATTTACTATTACATGTAACACGGTTTAAATGTTACATGATAATGACGTCAAACTGTCAAATCATGACATTGTATACCGCTAAAGTGCAGCGTTAGTAGACCAGATGCAGTTGCAGATATTTTGGGTAATGATGATGGTAACTTAGCGAAATTTGGCATAATGGAAGACGTGTCTATTGGCTTAGAAGTGGCCCATATTCTAGAGCTAAATCGTATATGCTCTGAGAGAATTTACGATTATGGTATATGACGTTGGATTTAGAAAAAATCGTCAAAAAGTCGACGTGAAATCCCCCCCCCCCCCCCCCCCCACCCCGACACACGACTAAGATGGTACTTACAGAAAGTGTAAAAATATCAAATTATGGTAATTTTCCCAGATATCACATTGTTACGCTTCCAGCATTAAACGGCCGCCTCGCATGTTTCCCTTGGTAACTGTAAGGGTGTCCGGTTGAGAGGGATTCTGCAGTATATGAAACATGTTCATCTGCCAGTAACTGCAATCAATTCCTCTCTGGAATTAGACACGATTTTAATTATGATAAGTGACATTAGACGTTAGTTATTTTACTCCAGCAAACCCCAAAATGACGTTGGCCACACACGCGCACACACAATTAACGTGTAACTTCTCTGAATCGTACTTCTTGGGGGAACTCGCAGATCTAGATGAGACAAGCCATGTGATGTTGTCCCTACGATGTGCGATTTTTCATGAGAAATATTTACAGAAACTGTGATATTTTCTGTAACTAATTACGCCGAAAGGTAACTGGAATTCCGGATTTGCTATGATTATTCAGTGAACTTTCGATGTCAGTTACAGAAAATGTAATTTCTGTAGATTTGTCACGAGATACGGACATCTTCTTAACCCTTACACTGCTGAATTAAATTTGTCGGCTGCTGATTTTTTTTAATTTCCATTTTTATCAAGAAAAACATAGTTTGGCAGCAATTTAGAATCATTTCCATTGGAAATGATTCTGAAGTGCTACGAAACTATGTTTTATTGAGAATAAAGACAAACTATTAAATTACACCAGATGACTCTTTTCGTTTCCCGCGCTCTAATGGTTAAGTGAAGTCACATGGGTTGTCTCAAATGTGCATGTTGTACAGAATTACGTGCATATCTAGATGTGCATTGGTTATGAAATTAATGAAAATGTCTTTTAAGATGGGCACAGTAAGTACGCAATTATCGCGCAATCTGGAAGTCGAAGGTTTGAGCCTCTGCTCGGAGTGATATTCTGGCTCGTCTGGATCAGCACTACTTCCAAACACTGCAATTAATAGAGGCCTCTGATGTTGAAAGAGTTAGGGACTTACTTTTAGCTGGTCAACACAGTGCGTATGTGCCGTGAAACACGGTGCCGTGAAACATTTTTTATATCCTGTAAATACGATTTGGAGGGCTGCGGTTATTTTTTGCATTTTAAAGCTATTTGTAATGTTGACGAGATAAACAGAATAGTACGTTAGTGTCGTGAATGGGAAAAATATCTGGCGCTGCACGGAAACGGGATGTGCTCGGCAGAGCCTCGCCCAGCCCATTTCCTAAGCCTTGCCAGATATGTTTTCCCATTCAAGGCACTAACCTACTATTCGCTATATAGAACAGTATCATTTGTTTCAACTGTAATAGCTTCGTAAATATCGACATCTTAGTATGGACATGCTATCCATCATTTCAATTCTTGCAGCGTTTGACAGACACCTAACAATGCGAGATAAACTACTGATACTAATATACAGTGCAGTATGTTCCACTTAGAATTGATAGAACATGCTATCTATTATAGTTAGCCGATGTGCATAATTATTTATTATGTACGATTTCAGGCGATACATATTCCCCTTTGCTAAGATCTCACATATCAAATCCTCGTTGCAAACTAGCCTTCACAATACATTGTACATGTACACATATGGTGTACCACATACTGGTATACATACTGTATTGATGACAATAATGAATACTATTCAGTTATTATATTTGTTTGTGTAACTTACGCTGCTAGTATAAAGGTGTTGTCATACCTGTAATTCTAAACTTAGATGAGTGAGCTGATGATTTACACAATATAACATGGCTATTATATACTTATAAATGGCACAATAATATCACATATATCAAACATGGTGCATACTTTTGCAATATATAACTGTGTGTTTGTTTGTTGCGGTTTAACGGCCTATCAACAGCTAAGGTCATTTAAGGCCGGGTCAATGGGTTTTGTACTAAATCCCATATATTACCTGTATAAGTACATGTACATTTTCATGTACATGTACAAATGGGGGGGGGGGGGTGGAATCCAAAAAACAGAACTGAATATTTACAATAACAAAACTATATATTCAGCCCTGAAATCAGAATAATCCTGATCTGATGCCAGGTCCTCGCCACACCAGAATCACTTGGCCCCTCCCAAAAACATTAGGATCAGTAATAATCTTCAAGCATGGGAGTGGAACACTATCCCCAATCCTGAAAATTTATTTGAGCAGCGGATTTTTTTCAATTCTAGATGCTCTGTGCTTCATTCTGAGGTACATTTAGGGCTTTTCCAGAATGTTTGGTATGGGGGTGGGGGGAGGGGTTTGGACGGCACCTGATTTAAATTTGGATGGGTGGTGGAGTGTTCCAACAAATGAATTTTGTTCATGGTGGGGTTTTCCAAAAAATGAATTTTGTGCATGGTGGGTTTTTCCTAAAATTGATTTACCTGTATTTACCTGTATTTACCTGTACCCGCAGCTGGTACCCCTCAGGTTCCCGGCCGCGGAAATGGGGTAAGCGGTATGGCATCCATTACTACCCCATATGTTCTCTTGATGTGTTTGTCAATTCGGTTTTTAAACATGTTTATGCTAGTGGCACTTACTACACTGAGTGGCAAATTGTTCCAGGCCAAGATTGTTCTCTGTGAGAAGAAACTTTTACGTAGGTTTAGCCTGCTGTAGTTCATATAGAGCTTGTGAATATGTCCCCGTGTAGATTCGGTTAGGTTTCTTTCGAATAGGTGATGTTCCAGGATACATTCTCGGCCGGTTAAAATCTTGAAGACCTCGATCATGTCACCGCGATGCCTTCTAAGTTGAAGAGATGAAAGATGTAAAATTCTCAGCCTTTCAGGATATGGTTTTTCTCTTATTTCAGGAATCATCCTTGTTGCGCGACGCTGGACTTTTTCCAGAAGCTGAATATCTTTCATTAAGCAAGGGCTCCAGGCCTGAATTGAATATTCTAGATGGGGCCGTACTAGCTGCTTATAAAGCCTGACGATGATGTCTTTCCGCTTGTACACTATATTCCGATTGATGCAACCCAGCATTCGATTAGCACGCTTAGCAGATTCAGCACATTGAAGAGATGGTTTAAGATCATTTGATATTAAGACACCCAAATCTCTTTCTGTTGAAACAGACTCAAGAACAGTACCGTTCATTATGTATTTGGCATTGTGATTATTATAACCAAAATGAATAACACTACACTTTGACTCATTGAAGACCATCTGCCAATCCTCTGACCACTTACATAGACTATCAAGATCCTTTTGTAATATGTCTATATTTGTTTGACTTTTTACCTTACGATAAACTTTGCAGTCATCCGCAAATTTCTTCATGTAACTGAATATACTTTCATCAATGTCATTGACAAATATAATAAATAGTAATGGGCCCAATACCGAACCTTGGGGAACACCACTAGTAACGTCTGACCACACCGAAGCCGCTCCGTTAATCACAACGCGCTGTTTCCTGTTTGAGAGCCAGTTCTCTATCCAGTTAACTATATTCCCAGATATGCCGTGTGCCCGCAGCTTTACGAGTAGTCTATGTCGAGGTACCTTATCAAAGGCTTTTGAAAAGTCCAGGTATATTGCATCTACAGGTTCACCATTGTCTAACGCTGCTGTTACATCCTCCAGAAATTCTAACAAATTGGACAGACACGATTTCCCTTTGGTAAAGCCATGTTGGGATGAATTAATCAAGTTATGTTTATCAAGATGAAGATATAATGTATCTTTCACAAGAGATTCAAACACCTTACATACTTGCGATGTTAAACTGACTGGGCGATAGTTACCACACGTCGATCTCGACCCCTTTTTCTTATAGATGGGTGAAACATTAGCTACCTTCCATTCAGCTGGTACAAATTCTTCTTGTAGACATTTGTTGAATAGAATCGATAACGGTAGACTCAAGTTAGATGCCAGATTCTTCAATAATGTTGAACTAATCTTGTCTGGACCGGGAGCTTTGAAGGAGTTCAATGAATTAAGCTTCTTAAAAACTAGCGACTCAGTGAAGGTGAATGACTGCAAGTTATCATTGTCAGTACAACGTGATTCAATATCGGGAATGTTCCTTGTATCTTCATTGGTGAATACCGAAGTGAAAAAGCCATTCAGTTCCTCAGCCATACACTTATTATCAGAAATCACTGACCCTTCTTGTGTGCATCGTGGGTCTATCTTCCTAGGGTGAAATAAATCAAGGTGGCTATTTAGCAGGTGAAATAAATAAAATAAATATGGGGGTCAGAAGAAATAAATAAAAAAAGTAGTTTTCGTCGTATTTGATTTAAATCGTCCCCGGGTCCGAGTTGACATGGGCCGACTTGACGGTATCTTTTTTTCGGAATTACTGTGGTTTCGCTTTCGCTACCTGCGTGTTCGCTACCTGCGTGTTCGCTGTCTGTACATTTCGCACCTCATACACTTCCGTGTGTACCGAAACCTCCTTCGGAAACTGCAGGGTAGCGAATAGTTCTGTTTGTGCAAGCGCACTATCGTCTAAGCAGCCATGTACAAAAAGTGGACGTGCCGCGAGGTGGCGAATTACGGCGAATCACGATGTTACTACTTCATGCCCGTAGCCGGGGGGGGGGGGGGGGGGGGGCGTGGAGGGGGAAGTCGGAGCGGTCGGACGAACCCCCCCCCCCCCCGCCCAGCCTCGAGGTCCACTTTTTAGACCCCCTAGATACAGGCCCCTTGGGCTTTCGAAACGACCCCCCCCCCCCCCAGACCCTTCAAACAGGTCTGGCTAAGGGCCTGTACTTTAATAGTACATCGACACAATGACTCAGCAAAATGCGACGAATCACTGTGTTACTACCTTATACGTCGTGTGATTGAATGGAGTTGACCGTACATTCGGATTCCATCACGACATTTCATTGTGTTTACTCGCCGCGAACGTACGTAAATTGTACCCCTCGGACCCGGGGACGATAAATCAAATAACGACGAAATCTACTTTTTTTTGTAAATTTATTTTGACCCATTGTTATGGCAAAGTGTCCGTCGTCCGTCCGTCCGTCCGTGAACATTTTCAATCATCTTCTTCTCCCGAACTGCTGAGCCGATATTGGTTAAACTTCACAGGGATGATATATGGGTGATGCCATTTCAGATTTGTTAAAATGGAGGTCATCGACAATCCAAGATGGCCGCCATGGAAAAGTAGGTCAAATTCTTAAAAAATCTTCTTCTCACGAACCGCCAGGCCGATTTCGACGATACTTGGTATGAATGATCGATAGTTAGCGCTGTTTCAGATTTGTTCATATGGTGGCCCGTGGGTCAAAAATGGGCGTCGCCCGAGGGGTCAAATAGGGGTCAAATTTTATTTTTAACCGAATACAGTCATGTAATATATCAAATCGAATGTATTGACGAGACAATCACTCTGGAACATTTTTTGTCTAAATCATATGATTACGTCAACCAAGATGGCCACCAATAGTTCAAATGGTCATTCTTTTACTAAAGATTTCAAATGTCTTTTTCTTGTAAACTGCTTGGCCGATATTGGCCAAACTTAACTGTAATGGTCTGTGGTTGAAGCCTGTTCATTTTTGTTAAAATGGAGGTCATCACCAAATCCAAGATGGCCGCCGTTGAGAAGTAGGTCAAATTCTTAAAAAATCTTCTTCTCACGAACCGCCAGGCCGATTTCGACGATACTGGGTATGAATGATCGATAGTTAGCGCTGTTTCAGATTTGTTCATATGGTGGCCCCTGGGTCAAAAATGGGCGTCGCCCGAGGGTCAAATAGGGGTAAATTTTATTTTTAACCGAATATAGTCATATAATATATCAAATCAAAGGTATTGACGAGACGATCACTCTGGATATTTTTTTGTCTAAATCAGATGATTACGTCATCCAAGATGGCCACTGATAGTTCAAAAGTTCATTCTTTTACTAAAGATTTCAAACGTCTTTTTCTTGTGAACTGCTTGGCCGATATTGGTCAAACTTAACTGTAATGGTTTGTGGGTGAAGCCTGTTCATTTTTGTTAAAATGGAGGTCATCACCAAATCCAAGATGGCCGCCATTGAGAAGTAGGTCAAATTGTCAAAAAATCTTCTTCTCACAAACCTCCAGGCCGATATCGACGAAACTTGGTAAGAATGATTGATAGTTACCGCTGTTTCAGATTTGTTGATATGGTGGCCCCTGGGTCAAAAATGGGCGTGGCCCGAGGGGTCAAATAGGGGTCAAATTTTATTTTTGACAGAATATGGTCATTTTATATATCAAATCGAAGGTATAGCAGTAAATCACATGCACATTCGCAATATATGTTAGATCAGAAGGTACCAACAAATTATGTGGAACATTTGAAGTTGTAAGTGAAGAGTCTTTGTGAAATCAAGATGACCACTATGGAGGCTTTTAGGTGAGCGATACAGGCCCATTTGGGCCTCTTGTTCCAGTTCACAACCTTAAAATTAATTTCTATGTCACGAAAGAACGATAATTAGCAATCCTTCAAGGCTTCGAAACGTAATGTAATTGTAGTAATTAAATGTCATAATGTTTTTTTCACTGAGGTGTGTTCATCTAAAGGATGCTAATTTTCGTTTCTTCGCAGACGCAGTGTAGAAACTAATTCCGTTTCTTCTTGTCTATGGCTCAAAGACGAAAAAAAGTCACTGTGTAAAAAAATGTATATAATACGGTATTATAATCACGTTTTGCAATCGATGGTTATTGATTTATTTTATGTAAATTAACGTTTTCGTCTCATCGTGTTGACATGCCAAGAAACGAATATTTAGAGAAATCAATTCACGTTCCTTCACGGGGTGGAAAATAACTTTAATGTTCTTAATTATCGTTTCTACGCGTATAAACGAAGGAAAAAATTGAAAGTGAATGGGTTTAACGTCCCAGCAACAGCTAATGTCATATAGAGACGTGAACACAGACAGACCAGTGAGATGGAAATACTATGAAAGTATATTTTTGATGCATAATGCATGTTTGAACCCACAACCTCCAGATTGGAAGTCAGATGTTCTACCCCTAGGCCACAACCCATCCCTTAGGCTTATAAAAGAAGGAAAAAATGCCCCTAACGAGCGACCATACATACTTAAAATAACGCTGATGTAACGGCGGTAAACTGAAACGGTGTACGTGACAATTGACATTTACGTTCCAACTAGATTTTCACGGTGTGTAATCGATCGTATTTCTTCTCCACCCCAGACTCGAGAAACACAAGCGAATTATATTTCTGAATGTGTCGAACGTTTGCCCGGTCTAACAGTTTCCACAATGACTATGGGCTCGGTTCGACAGTTCATTCCATGTCACATCGCCGGTTTTCGGTGATAATTAATACTGTCAACAATTAAAAATACGCACGGACACCCGGACGTCATTGTGATCACTCCGTATCGCTTTCCGCAAGCGGTCTCGACAATAATGCTATTATTCGTACAAAATATAAATGATGTTGTCTTAGGAGACTATTCTCATGTGATGTCAAAACATGTGTTATTATTCAGAAATCAATCAAATGTGACAAAACGCATCAATATGTTGTTTTCATCAAACATTAGAATCGTCTAAGGAGACGATTTTCATGTGTTTCCAAAACTATTTGATTAAGAAATCAACAAATGTGAAAAGAAAACATGAATACATTGGTATTTTTAAAAAAAAAATAATATTTGGACAAAATAGGAAAATCTCATGTGCTGCCAAACTTGCTTTATCAAGAGATCAAACACGTGAAAATGCACTATGTCGAGCTAATGCGTATATATCAATTTATTGACGTGAGCGATGACGTGAGCGACTACATAGCGTGGTTTAGATATGTTTGTTCCTAGTCACACTTTGCACGTGAAACTGGATTACCGACAGATGATTGTAAACACCATCAGGTGTGCACCCAGACCGAAAATGATATGTCGCAGGGGACGGGAGTATTATTTATGTATCCACGCGATATTGAATACAATAGAATATCACGTTTCGCGATTTGGTCTCGCGTTTTCGCGATCTTGCGTGTATAGGTCGACGATGCGATGCAGTAACCAATAACACGTATAATATATGGTTTTTTTCTTCAATAAACATGTATTGACAGTACAAGAAATAGAAGAAGAAGAAGTTGTCAAGAAATACTGAAGTTTGTCCACATTTGCTCTATTTCTTAATAAAAACATGTTTTGGCAGCACACGAGAATCGTCTCGTAATACAACGTGTACGTGACAACCTCTCTTTTTCGTGATTTCTCGCATAGGTCGAGATCGCGAAAACGCGAAGCGTCATCGCGAGATTTCGAGACGAAAACACGAGGATTCTATCAATCTGGCTATTTCGCAACCTCGCCGCGCTATCGCGCGTTTTTGATTCGCGATCTCGCTTGACTGTTGTACGTACGGTCTACACACACGCATGCGCAATGTCAAGTTACAGACAGAACTAGATGGCCGCGGCCTGCATGTCGCGCCTTGTGGCGAGGCATGGACACTAAAAAAAAGATATAGTATAACGAAAAACTTTAACCAAAAAACTTAACCAAAAACTTTAACCAAAAAAATTGACCAAAAAACTTAACCAAAAACTTTATCAGGACACACGTACGTACGTACGTACGTACGCCAAAGTGCCGACTATATCGCGCTTTCCGCAAGCGGGCGCGACAAAAATCGGGTTGGAGCCCAACTTATTTTCACAAGCGGAAGGCGAGATCGCGAAAACGCGAGACGATTCTCATGTTTTGTTGTTGAGAAATATATATATCACACCCCCCCCCCCCCCCCCCTGCCCGCTACATACGGGCCTGCTGTAACCTGTCGACTATCCGCTGATCATATTGCTATCACAGGTGGAAGATTCGGACCTAGGACACCAACAAAATGCATATGGTCGCTATTGTGTATTATTTTGAGTTGGTCGAAGCATATAATCAACGAATAATAACGGGACCGATGCGATTTCTAATTACCTCGCACTTTCCATTTACCGATATATTGGCAATATACATGTATTTAAAATAATTTTGATAATAAATAATTATGGGGTTTGGGGGTCAAATAAATAATTCAATTGTATGAGTGGTGGGGGCAATACAATAATGAATACATATGGGTGCTGTGGCAAGGGAAAATTAATAATTATGGGGGTTGGGGCAAACGCATATCCAACTTTCGCGTTTTTGCAAGTTGCAATTATGTCAAAGATAATCAAATAAGACAAAGTCTATGCTGAAATTACAAATTCTGTTTAGTTTGCAGAAAATAATTCAATTGTGTGGGTGGTGGGGTGAAGCGATAATTCAAAAGCATGGGTGGTGGGGTGAAGCAATAATTCAAAAGCATGGGTGGTGGGGTATGAAAATAATTTGTTTGTATGGATGGTGGGTAAAAAAACAAATGCCTTCCAACCCCCGCATACCATTCATTCTGGAAAAGCCCTTCACATTTTCTCCTGAAAAAATATGCTATAATTAGGAAAAATTGGCAACATAATCCATTTCAATTTAAAATAATAATTGCAACAAGAAGTCAGTACATGTATAACAGGGATTCCGCTGGGAAAAATAAAATCGCCACTTTTTTTTTCTTCGAAAATTGTAATTTTTTATCACCATTCTCAACGGATTCCCTGGGACCTCAAATCCGGATTTCCGGATTAATCCGGAAATTTCCCATGCCCGAATCTTACTACTTTTATAATGGACAATAACCCATTTCAACTCGTTAATTTACGCCGTCTCGTTCACCCGACCACCACCCAATATATAACTGACAGCACACTGTAAATACTTATCTTTGGAACATACTATACCGAATTGTATTAACCGTTATACGCTACACACAACAATTGTCGTCTGCTGTTGCTTTTATATTTTGCCTTATTTCTCAATAAAAAACATGGTTAGATAGCACTTCAGAATCATTTCCAATGGAAATTATTCTGTTGCTGTCAAAGCATGTTGTAAATTATTCTAAAGTGCTGTCAAAGCATGTTTTTGATGATAAAAATTACAAATAGTAAATACACAGCAGATGACAAAAAATTAAGATAGCGGTGTAAGGGTTAATTTATATGTTATATTTTTACTGTCTTTGTCAAACGCTAAAGGATTACAATTGTACAATAGAACTGTTGAAAAAGCAACACATTTGTCAGGAAATTATATTTTTATTCAGGCATACTTTATACATCAATAATAACGGAAATGCTCTCGACACATATACACAATTTGATTTGAAAATAAACATATTGATTAAGCACTAAATATATGGCCGCGACTAGAGGAATGGGTCTTATGATATTTCTGACCAGTGTAGCTCCTGATCGAATGGCACATTGTGCAGCCTGATAACGATCTATATTGCTTGTTAGAAGCAGGACATGCATTTCATTGATGGATTCCCAGGAATGGCGAACAGTGCAGACGCACAGAGATATGGATCTACACTGGTTGCAAATCCCATAAGCCATATTTCTCCAGTCAAAGTCACATATGAAACAGATTGATTCCACACGTTAGATGCCATACATTTAAAGACACATGTACATGTGATGTACTTTGAATGTTTTTCCGAGTTCCTATGCACAGGTGGAAGCCTCGAACCTAGGACCCAGTATGTGGCTCATTTGGAAAACCTTACCCCACCCACCAATTTCCATACACTATACCTTACAGCCTTTCGAAAAGGCTGTAAGGTATAGTGTATGGAAATGGGTGGGTGGGGTAACGTTTTCCAAATGAGCCCAGTATTAGGTCCTAGGTCCGGGTCTTCCACCAGTGTTCCTATGTACATTGCATACAAATATGCATTACCGGTAGATGCAATATATATTTATTCAATATATATCTTCCGAAAATATTAAAATACATTTAATTTGATTTATTGGTGTTTAACAGCCTATCAACAGCTATGGTCATTTAAGGCCAGATAACGGGTTCGAACCCGTATTTAACCAGCTGCATTGGGAGGAAAAATCCCAAAATCAGAATGGAATATTTACATCGGAAACAAATTGTTCAGTCCTGAAATTAGAATAACCTGATCAGTAGCCTATTTCATCAAAATTGCAAAGTATACTTATCTAGCAAAGTATACTTTGAGGGAGTAATCATTTATTTTTCTCGAAATGCATTATTTCATATAGAACTAACTACTGCATATATTTGATGATTAAAAGTATGCAGAATTATTATACTGAATTTATTACATTATCACAGCCATTTTGGCTGTGATAATGTAATAAATTCAGTATAATAACAAGTAATAAATTTATCCTTAAATTGGAAATTTCTCCCTCAAAGTATACTTTGCTAGTTTGTTTGTTTGTTTATTGGTGTTTAACGGCCTATCAACAGCTACAGTCATGTAAGGCCGGGCAAACGGGTTCAATCCCATTTTAACCTGATGCATTGGGAGGAAAATCCCAAAATCAGAACGGTTTTGTTTGTTTGTTTATTGGTGCTTAACGGCCTATCAACAGCTAAGGTCATGTAAGGCCGGGCAAACGGGTTCAATCCCATTTTAACCCGATGCATTGGGGGGAAAATCCCAAAATCAGTACGGAATATTCACATCGAGATAAAATATATTCAGCCCTGAAATTAGAATAACCTGACCTGGTGCCAGGTCCATGCCACACCAAGTCACTTGGCCCTTCCCCTAAATTAGGATTACGAATAATCGTAATACTCCATAAGGGGTATAACCAGATTCAACTGTCACATATAAAATGCCAAAGACGTATGTGAGTGCCAAACCAGGTCTCCAGTCGGGACTCCGGTAAGGATGAACCCAACCCCGATCGTTAAATTACCCATCGCGTGCTCCCACCTACCACCCACTAAAATCAGAACGGAATATTTACATCGAGATAAAATATATTCAGCCCTGAAATTAGAATAACCCGACCTGGTGCCAGGTCCATACCACACCAGTCACTTGGCCCCTTCCCCTAAATTAGGATTACGAATAATCGTAATACTCCATAAGGGGTATAACCAGATTCAACTGTCACATACAAAATGCCAAAGATGTATGTGAGGGTCAAACCAGGTCTCAGTCGGAATTCCGGTAAGGATGAACCCCGATCGTTAAATTACACATCGCATTCTCCCACATGCGACCCACTTTGCTAGATAAGTATACTCTGCAATGTTGGTGAAATAGGCTACTGGTGCCAGGTCCAAAACCACACCAAAGCCCATGCATAATTAATTGATCACATGAGGTCCAATTTCTTTGTAAATGTTTGACGTAATTTACAGGAAATATGACTTTCTAAACTGATATCTCAAAACTCTTGACAAGATAGTGCAGGCAATACCAGAGTATGGCTCAAATATCTTTTTACATCCACATCAAACCACACATATGTGGCCGAGACTAGAGAAATGGGGCTTATTGATTTTGTGACCAGTGTAGATCCAGATCAGCCTGTGCATCCGCACAGTCTAATCAGGATCTGCACTGTTCGCCATTTCATCAATGAAACACCGGTCATTCTTCTAACAAGGAATATAGATCATTATCAGGCTACAGGAGTGTGCTATTTGATCAGGAGCTACACTGGTCATTAAACCCATAAGCCCCATTTCTCCAGTCACAGCCACATATGAGCATTCTGTCTGTCGGGTCTGAAGCAGATTTCACCAAAATCGATAAGTGTACTAATCTAGCTAACTCTTTGCATGCTGGGAAACTTGTGGGCTATAAATAGTACAAACATTCATCATATTTTCTTGTATTTCTCCCTGTAAATGTCATGAATATGTCTTGGAATTTCATTAGAATCGAGTCCTGAGGACTCAATTCTAATGAAATTACAAGACGTATTTACAGAGAGAAATAAAACATATACGCCTAATTTGTTCGACGTATATTTTCACCGCTAGCATGCAGAGTTATGTGCACTTTCAGGGATTAATATTATTATTTAATGAAATAAAAATAGTTTTTAATCGGACACACAATGGTTGTAATAATGTGATAAATATACAAAGTACTACATGAATGATAGTTTTAATCATCAAAATATAAACGAGCAATATTTTATACAAGATACTATACAATAATATATATTTCTTTACAAATGTCTATAATTATTCCCTCAAAGCGCATTTAGCTAGTACAGTGCAGTTAGTGAATTTGGTGAAATCCACTACTGAACTGGTTACAAAGGTTACATACATCGAGTAGTTTACCATTCCCAGATTAAAATGGCAGAATTTCAAGCAACTGTATCACAATACGTCAATAGAGCACTTCATATATCAGCACTATTGGTTTAGATAGCAAAAACAACTGATTTACAAAAATATATACAGGCACATTGCGTCACATTACTATTAATGTGAAGTATTTGGACCACATTCTGACAAACACAGGCATATTTCATTTTTGAACAGTGTAGTGTCTGATCTCTGAACTGTGTGCACACAGATGGAGCCTGAAAGGATGGCGATTCTCGTTCAGAAATCCTAATGGCTGAATGGTTATCAAGAATTTATTAGGTAACAAGCTTTGTATTTGCCAAGTACGTACGGACTGATAACACCATGTTGTGTCGAGCATTGACCGGATATGAATATCCGATTGACAACGAATCGAAAACCGAGGTTTCTTTGGTCAAACAGCGTTACCGAATGATGTCTGTATTCTTTCCAACAAAAACTATTTTACATTTGACCATCAACCATCATAAAACGTTACCTGATAAATAGAATACCAGCATAGTGTCTGTTGATATCTAGTTTATCAGACTCGGCTTGGAAACGGCAGAAATCCCTCAGCGAGTTTCGGAATTTCTACGGAATTTCTACGCGTTTCCTAGCCTTGCCTGATAAACTTGATATCAAAAGACACTACATTCGTATTCTCTATTTATCAGGTACCTAGCTGGGCATCGACTGAACAGAAATCGACTAAATAACAAAGTGCTTTATCAAGCCACAGGATGACTTTGACATCATTACAATGTCCATTGAAAAACATGCCATTACCCCACACCTGGTGTTGTACTGTACACTTTGTATCTTACAAAGTGTAAAGTACGACACTAGGTGGGTGGGGTAATGGACAGTTTTATGTCGCATGTCCGAGTCTTCCACCGGTGTATCAGGCAGTGAAATTTATATACACTATACAATGGTCAATCTGTGTTCCAAAACTACATTTTATGTTTGTGTTGGTCAAATGACATCATGTGACATACCAAATGATGCCAGTGTAATAATGTAACATAAACAAGTCTATGACGTAGTTTTCATTGAAAAGAATGTGGACCATCACACTGACATCACTCGATAGTCATGTAAAGTATGTATTAGGTCAATGCAAAGCGTGTTACCCGATACATCCTGTTATCTAGTTAAATGAATATCAAACATCAAAACATTTATAGCAAAATATAATTCTGGAATTCTACTAATACATGTATATGGCATTCTAAATCTTTTAACCATCACTACATTGCGCTAGAATTAGTTGTCAATGGAAACCACAAACAATGATTTGCGGAATAAATAGTGAACTGTGTAGGCTCTGGACAGGCTGTGGTTGCAGAAACTGACCTGGTCACATTTCACCCCTAAGTAACTGGAATGCATTTTGGTATGTTAATTTTACGACCAATTCAATTGTGACAAAATGATTTTGAGGCTAGTTCATTTATGAAAAGGGGGAATTTTTGTTCTTAAAAATATGAAAATTACTTGCAAAAAGTGCAGATCCTGCTCATATGGATCTGCACTTTTTGCCAATACCATTATACAGGTCTGTGATGTTGAAAGGGTTAAACAGATTTGGGTTAATTTTTTCTTATAGAATGTCACATTGGCTACAGCATTTACAAAAATATTTGAATAAAAAGAACATAATTCATACAGATCTATGCCGTTTGTTAAAACCAATACAAGTGTTACACAGACTGAAAGCGAACAGTGCCAAACCTGTTCACACTGACGAATAGACTGCGAAGATACACAAGCTGAACTGGGACTACAGTTACAGCCACATGTAAGGAATGGAACTGCACACATTGATATATACCATGTATGTTACGGCAGTGTGCTTGATTCAATACGGTTTTGCATATATTCAACAAC
This sequence comes from Conchocele bisecta, assembly GCA_029237695.1. Taxonomy (NCBI): domain Eukaryota; kingdom Metazoa; phylum Mollusca; class Bivalvia; order Lucinida; family Thyasiridae; genus Conchocele; species Conchocele bisecta. Next base: position 158,753,309 of record CM055265.1, on the reverse strand, counting down.
ATGGTCATATACATGTACACACAGGGGCTACAATGACAGGTCTCAAGTCATGCATGTACATAGCTGCAATTCGCAATAACAAAATGGGAATATCGAGTGGTGACCAGTACAGCCTTAGATCAGCATGCGCCTCTATTCAGTTTGATCACGGCTACATTGTTCAAGTTGTGTTGATGCCGCAAACCGTTTATTTTTTATTTGTTTATCAGTACTAGACTACAACTGCTAGCAGATCTGAAGCCATACTGATCGATAACTAGTAACACCCCTCCCCCCTTTAGTTGTGGTAGCTCTCAATCAGTCATCGAAGTTTGCTTATCTCATGTTTCCGCTGTTGATACTCTATGCAAAGTGGAATGCAATTGAAGGGGCCAGTGGAATAAGGGGGCTAACTCCCTATCCCTTTTTGCACTGATCCCTTCAATTAACAGTATATAGCTCTATAATCGGAATGTTAATCTGTTACTGTCTACAATACTGATCATACATACAAAACACGACTCACCATGACAAAATGGAGCTTATTATCATGGAGATTTTTCATCTTTTACATTCTTTCCGTCTGTACATTTGTATTAACATTTTGCTGTATGTCTCTTATTATATCTCTACAACAGCATAACTAGATGGCCGCGGCCTGCATGTCGCGCCTTGTGGCGAGGCATGGACACTAACAAAAGAGATATAGTATAACGAAAAACTTTAACCAAAAAACTTAAGCAAAAACTTTAACCGGACACACGTACGTACGCCAAAGTGCCAACTATATCGCGCTTTCCGCAAGCGGGCGTGACAAAAACTTTAACCAAAAACTTTAACCAAAAACTTCAAAGTAATTTGACATTGGGCACAGGGGCCACACAGGAGGGGGGTAGAATGAAAATATAGATGATGATAAACACCCATGTGAAGTCTCAAGGTAATGGGCAAAGCAGTTGCAGAGATATAGAATAACGAAAAACTTTAACCAAAAAACTTAACCAAAAACTTTAACCAAAAAACTTAACCAAAAAAACTTCTCTGTTTCTTACATTAATGTTTTTGCAAGTTTTTATGTGTTGGCTCAGGCAATCGCTGCGGTATGCACGAATCTGAACTGTGCTCAGCGTCAGTCAAACTGCTTGATTTTCAATACAGATTTTGCATCGTCAGAAAAATGTATAACCACATGCCCATGTTCTAAGAGTGTGGTTGCGCAACATAAATTTAAGTCCCTTTTTGTCGTGGCGAGTCAAAACACGAGTCTATGTCTGAGAAAAACATCCATATTCCATCAAAATTAACTAACATCTACAAATGATATGAAAGTTCGCAAACATAAAACACAAGATGCAATTGCAGAATCCTGCAATTCATCTGAAATTCATGCCAACTTTTGATAAAGACTGAACAAATGAGGCGTATGGAATTTGCGATCAGTGCAATGATCACCATTCATTCATTAAAACACCTGATCTGCTTTAATACAACAAATGATTATCTGCCTGCAAGTGTGTGCTAGCAGGAGCTAGATAGCGCATAAATCCCATAAGTCACTTTCACCCGTCACATACACGATGGTCATGGCTCAACAAAAACGCCAGAAGTTCTTGGACTTGTGGACGTAGCACCCTTTTTCCACCAACCATTCAAATATAGATCTTGATGGACAATAATAACGCAAAAATGGTCAAAGGTGACTTTTTAAAATCAAGGTGAGTATGTAGCGTTATTTTTTTTTATGGAAATGGATGATTAAACACAGAGAATGTCGGATGACTGGAAGCATGGGAATCACTGTGATTACTTTAAACTTTCGGTCAGTGGGCGTGACCAGTAAGTTGAAGTACGGAAAAGTTTGTAAATAGTAGCTTCAATGATATAGATAAATGTAGTGTGTTTTAATCAGACCTAGGGTCATGTGACTATAGCTGTTGGCCCAGAGAGAATGACCACACAAGATCGATTGAGTGTGGCGTGCTCACGAAATACATCCTTCAGCACATTTCTTCACAGCCGACCTGAAATGTATAATAATGATTGATATATTGATTAATGGATACATCACCCTTACACTGCAGAATCGGACCATTATCGTCTGCTGTTTAGGTCTTAACAAAAGAAAACATGTATTTACAGCTCATGAGAATCATCTTGAAGGATGGGGACAATGATGGGACCAGTAGCCGATTTCATCAAACTTGCAAAGTAAACTTATCTAGAAAAGTATACTCATTTCCCCCCCCCCCTCCCCGAAATTCATTATTTCATATAGAACTAACGACTGTATATATTTGATGATTAACAGTATGCAGAAATATTATACTGAATGTATGACATTATCACTTGATAATGTAATAAATTCAGTATAACAAAAATTAATAAATTTATCCTTAAATTGAAAAGTTCTCCCTCAAAGTATACTTTGCTAGATAAGTATACTTTGCCATGTTTGTGAAATGCTACAAGGGTGGGAATTGAACCCACACCTTCCGGTATTGAAATCAATTTGATTTTGACAAATGATCACTCCATTAGACAAAGCCAGCCTTCGGACTGGATATAGCACTATGGCCAAGTCACGCCCATTACTCTCCCACTAAGGCCACACACATTGTTTAAATGTATACGTGTATGTGTGACGGCATTGATGAATCTCTGACTATACCAGACAAGCCATGCAATTTTGTACCAGTAAAATGTGCGATACCACCTGATAACTATTTATAAAATTTACTATATTTTCTGTAAATAACGTGGTAGGTTGATGAAATGTTGAGAACAAATGCGAAACGGAATTCTGCATTTGCTATGAAAATATTGTCAACTTTCGACGTCTTGACAGAAAACACCACAGTTTCTGTAAATAGTTTTCATTAAAAATCACCCATCTCATCATATGAGACACGCCATGTGCTTTTGTACCTTCGGACATCTCCGTCATTTCATTAAATACGTTTACACAATTTAAAATATTTTTTCATAAATAAAGTCAAAAGTTGACAAAATTTTCAGACTAATGCGGAATACCATATAATTCCGCATCTATAATTTTGTACTCTGAGAATTTTGTCAATTTTTTATGCCATTTGCGAAAACTATTATAATTTTGTAAACGTATTTCATGAAATTACACAGATGTCTGAAGGTACAAAATCACATGGCGTATCTCATATGGGTGAACATGGTGATGAGGATCACAATTGTTCCATTTGACATGCGTTGGTCACTATAGCCAGCACACTCACCTGGCAAATGGTATGTAGGACAGTGAATACCAGGTCAATGCTAGGAACTGGACGATACAACAGATCAGAGTCAAGCCGGCATTTTTTAACTGAAATAAAATAAAAGAACATATACAATTGTACAAAAGTGTGGTAGGAGAAAGAACTAGCTAGGTTAAATTAACAGTCTCATAACCTCCATAATTTAAAGCATACATTTTGACTGTATTACAACTACATGTACATGTAATAAGATAACTAACAAGTGTACAGTAACACCTCTCTAAAGTGGACACCCAGGACATGTTTGGGTGCTAAATGTTGGAGCATTTCTCTGACATTTATATCTGAATGATAATAAGGTTCCCACAGGTGACACAAAACTCCCAGACTTTTCCCCAAACTTTTGTGAGTGAGTGAATAGGGTTTAACGTCCGCTTTTCTGACATAGAGGTACAAGCCTCAGGGAGTCTACACGCAGACGGGTCAACGGGGTCGAGTCCCATATCCACCTGTCCAAGGGGGGTAAATCCCAACTTCAGAACTCAATATTTACAATCAAAATATATATTCAGTCCTGAAATTAGAACAACCTGATCTGGTGCCAGGCCCTCGCCACACCAGCATCATTTATCCCATCCCCTAAAAGTAATAGGATTAGCGCTAATCTTACTTTTATATATGGGGCATAGCCCGACTCAACTCTCACATACAAGAAAGCCAAAAATGTACATGAGGGCCAAATCCGGTATAGTGGGTTCCGGAAAGTATGAACCCAATCGTTAAGCCAGTTAGTCGCCTTTTACGACAAGCAATGGCTACTGCAGCACTATTCTCAGGATCAGTTGATCCCGCCCCGGTGCCTGCACCAAACTTTTTGTGAAACCTGGAATTTCACAGACTTTTTACAGACTGTGGGCACTCTGGATAATGTACTAATGATGACAAAACACACATCAATTTTGGAGTATTCATATGAGTTAGAGTGGAACCATTTAGAACCACAGTACTAAGCTTTATCACAGGCAATTGAACTCCCCACCCACATACCCCCTTTAGATAAATCCATTCATTCTGACGTTATTGCATTCAAGTCAAAATGGCTTAGTAAATATAAAAGATGTCAAATTAAAAAATACTTACAGCTAAGGCACATACAAGTGTTAAAACAAACATAACCTGAAAAGAGAAAACAAATCATTGTTAATGATAATATGTTACATATGAAATGTAACAACATTGTTGTGCTGAGAACGAACCCAGGGGACATTTTCCCACATCAAACGGCAAATGTACCGTAACGTAAAAATCTGAAATATTCCCCTTGGGTCCAAGACCTACATGCAGGCACAACACTGTAACAATACATGTGGCTGTGACTGGAGAAATGGGGCTTATGGGTTTTGCGACCAGTCTAGATCAAGATCAGACTCTGCGGATGCAGAGTCTGATCTTGATCTACACTGGTCACAAAAACCATAAGGATCTGCACTGTTCGCCATTCTACCAATGAAACACCCGACATGCTTCTAGCAACCAATATACATGTAGATCGCTATCAAGCGACAGGAGTGTGCTATTTTATCAGCTGCACTGGTCATAAATCCCAGTCACAGCCACAATTGTGATAACCGGTTGCAACTGAAAATAATTAGATATTATTTTAGAAAAATGTGTATCTTCAGAATTTAATGGCTTGTAAACATCTTAGTACATTTAGGCACATTCAACGACTGTTGTAGAATCAGTGACTTCACACAAATATGTGTAAGAACATTATTACAAACAAATATTAGTGAAACAAACCCCGGACATGTCATGTTACCGTGTGGAAGTGATTACAACCTACTAATAAATAAGCCGCTAGTTGGGAAAAAGTACCTTACAAAATGTGTATCGATTGTAGATACTGGTCATCATGCCCAGTCACAGAGTTATATTATTATCTATTAATAATTTATGTCAGTACAGCTACTTCAGTGCAGTCTGATCTGGAGCTATGCTGGTCGCATACTTCATAATATACATTATGTTAGCTGGCAATGCAAATATTGTTTCATAGCTCAAATGATCAAGTCTTATTTATTTATTTAATGGTGTTTACCGACCTGTAAACAGCTACTGTCTGTTTCATGAAACCTGCCCAAATTTTACGACCATATTTTTGTTGATAATATTAAATTTTATCAAAATTTAAAAATGAGCCTTCTTTTTATTTCGTGAAATTTGGTCAAATATTGATTTTATTACCAAAACTTTATTTATCTATGGGAATTTAACATGGCGGGAAAAGAAGGTGGAGGGACTATGGTAGGAGACAAAAAAAAAATGGAAATTGACTCCGAAACCTGGCTAGATACATGTAGCTTGGAAATAATCTAACTAAGAAAACAAAAGTTAAATTTTGAAAATCGGTTCACTATTTCTGAAATTAAAAAAATTCCCCATGTTAAATCGCCATAGACATCTGCACTCCGTGAAGATGTATATGGGGATTTAACATTGGGAAATAGTTTTTTCGCAATAAAATCAATATTTGTCCAAATTTCCTGAAATAAAAAGAAGGCTCATTCTTTAATTTTCCTTTAATTTAACATTATCGGAAAAAAAATATTGTTTTTGAATTCTTTATATAGCCGTAAAATTTGGGCAGGTTTCATGAAACAGACAGTAGTCAATTAGGCAAATCCCGTATTTCATCTGTACTGATGGGGGAGGGGGAATCATAACTGAATATTTACAAAAATATATATATTCAACATTTAAATTATAATATCCTGATGTGGTGCCAGGTCCTCACTACAACAGAGACACTTAGCCCCAGCTCATAAAAGTAATAGGATTAGTATTAACCCTACTACTTTTATGACGGGTAAACCCGGATTTAACTCTCACGTATGTTTGTGTCAAACACTGTAAGATACAAAAATCTTTTATCTGCCAGTTTACTTATTATATATTATACTTACTATAACAACAATTGTTGCAATAACCCGAGTTTTTGCCCACATCTTTTTACACTGGTTTAATGGTCCCATCAGGAAACATGTGCTGAAAACGAAAAATAAACAGTGTGGTTCATCATGCGACCAAATACGCAGGTGGAATACCCGGACCTGTGACACAAAAAAAATGCCCATTACAAAAAATCCATTACCCCACCCACTTGGTCTCATACAGTACTACCGGTAACTTCTATTATAGAATAGAAGATAGTACTGTATGAGACCAACTGGGTGGGGTAATTTTCTTTGTGTCACACGTCCGAGTCTTCCACTTGTGACCAAATATTGTGAAAATATAAATATATTTGCTAGGATCTGCCGATTACAGAGGCAATTCATTGTATTGTCTTTGTTACCGTATATATGATTGAATATATGTACATGTATAACGTATGTATATTGCACTTTAATGCAGAGCATGCTGGTATATCAAGTTGTACTGAGAGATGTGTAGTCTTCAAGCACCCTGGAAAATGTGCTGTCATACACAGGCTACAGAAGTGGGCTAGCAGATCAGTAGCCTATTTCACCAACATTGCAAAGTGTACTTTTCTAGCAAAGTATACTTTGAGGGAGTAATCATTTCTTTTTCATGAAATGCATTATTTCATATAGAACTAACTACTGCATATATTTGATGATTAAAAGTATGCAGAATTATCATACTGATTTTTGGCGGGAGACATACTGTCTCCACGCTATTGGGATCGTGATTCTGGCCGTTTACACGGGTCTACTTTCGGAAGTGGCTCTCTGTTCATCGGGGGACGTCTCAATAGGCTCAATTTGCGTTCGCAATTAACAACAGTCAGGTGACATTTAAAGTCAGCGAGTGAACTGAAAGCAAGTTATTAATAGCAACGGCAATGCTCAACATTATGTGTAAAATAGTTGGCATGCCCAACTTTACTTTTGAAGAGAACAAATTGCTGTTATTGAGACGCCCCCCTCCCCCCGTATCGCTATTGAGATCGTGATTCTCTGTTCATCGGGGGACGTCTCAATAGGCTCAATTTGCGTTCGCAATTAACAACAGTCAGGTGACATTTAAAGTCAGCGAGTGAATTGAAAGCAAGTTATTAATAGCAACGGCAATGCTCAACATTATGTGTAAAATAGTTGGCATGCCCAACTTTACTTTTGAAAAGAACAAATTGCTGTTATTGAGACACCCCCGTATCGTGTACCACACAGTCGCAATGCGACGTCGAAGGCCATTTCTTTTTCATATTGTGGTTTACGGGCGATTTTCGAAAAAATACCCTCTGGGTGAGCGAAACAAAATTCATGAAAACATTTTGCCGTTCATGCAGCATACACGTATGTAGGCCTACGCCCAGTCATAATTTTGAAAAGATTTCACATAATACGTCTGCAATATACCTCGTAAAACGATTTATTAGTCGGACATAAAGCACCTTTGCTTCATCAACCTATTTGTGTTTAGAGCAGGCTGTATTTTACAAACACCAGTAACTGATCAAGTTCTCCAAATTTGCAGATTGTATATCCAATAATCAACATCGAATATATTTCTAACTTGTCTCCCGCCAGTCAGTACCTTTAGTACTTTGATTTTACATTATCAATAATAATGTGTGATAATGTAAAAAATTCAGTATAATAAAAATTAATAAATTTATCCTAAAATTGAAAATTTCTCCCTCAAAGTATACTTTGCTAGATAAGTATGCTTTGCAATGTTGATGAAATCGGCTACAGGTGCTGGGCTGGCCACTATTCCCATTTCTCCAGTCATAGCCACATTGCAGATAAAATATGAAACATATTCTGGGAATTTATTTTGAAATAGTCACCATACTTTGGTCATGTCATGCCAATGTTCTGGTTGTAACTGTGGAGAAATGGGGCTTTTGGCATATGGGATGAGCGTAGCCCCAGCACTGTTAGCAATTATTAAACTTTATTTATTTTACAAACAAGATGAACAACACATTACAGAGCTCCAGGTAAGCTGCGTATTTGCTTAAATACCCAATTAAAATTGCCAAAAACCCGATTGTAATCAGAAGTAGTGAGTATCAAAAAGCAATACAAATTTTGTAGTACATGTACCTGTATCGTTCTGCAGAAAACAATAAACAGACCACAAATATAGCATATTTTTCTTATTTTTCATCAAAACATATCTTAGTATTTCATTAGAATTGTCTTCAAGGAGACAATTCTAATGAAATGCCAAGACATGTTTTCATTTCAAAGCAAACTATTCAATAATTGCTGTCTGTTGTGTTTAAACAGTAGTGTGATTTTACCCAATTAAAATTTTGAAATACCCAATTGCTTCAGAAATGATGGAGTGACAATACTCAATTACTAATGCCTTATCTGGAGCCCTGAAATTATACAAATGCTTTCATTGGCACAGATGGAGCTCTCATAAGTAAAACATTTTCAGATTTCTGCTGCATGGACGAACGGACACATAAACATTCAGACGTTATTGCAATACAATGTAACTATGTCGAGGTTTCGAAAAACGTCAGAAAAATATTAACAAACTCTGCAGAACTTCGCACAATCGACTGCTATATGTACAATTTCACTAATTTGAATCTACACTAATCGCAAGCATTGACCCAGGGGCGAATCCAGCATTTAGGGAACGGGGGGTTGTCTAGTTGCCAAGGTAACTTGCAATCTACTCCCGTACCGTCCGTAGCTAGCTATGGATGGTACGGGAGTAATTGTGAGAGTTACTGTTCGCAACTAGGGGGTTGTCCTATTTTCGAGCTCTTCGAAATGCACTTTCCTGTGTTTTACGGCATTTAAATTCAGACTCCAAACTGGTGGTAAACTGTGATCTATGTAATCTCCATATGGGGGGGGGGGGTTGCACTGGAACCCCCCCCCCTCCAGAACCGCCCCTGTGGCCGGTAGTAATGAAAGTGTGTAATGAAATAATGGACAAACCTGGAGAGGGACAAGATATTTCCAAATGTGTAAAACACAGCAAACAAAATCAATCCATTGTGTGGCAACCACAGTAGGCAGGAGCCCTGGAAGGGAAAACATATATGACATGTATGATGTATGGGTCAAAACGAATAATTATGTGATCCACTTCAAAATCCAATTCAATGGGTCAGTGGAAGAATTTAATTGTTTTTTTACCATTACAAATCCTTCTCAAGTCACTCATGCTGCCTCATACACCACGACTATAGCCAATACCACAGCAGTAAGGGCGCCGTGGCAATATTTTGGCCACTTTATTTTTATTTGTTACAGGCTGTGAAAGTCTGCCGTGGCATTATTTTAGACATATCTACAGGCCTGTACAGATTGTATATGCATAAACCAAAAGTATGCTGTTCTACATTTTTGTTAAAAATTAATGTTAAACATAGTTCAATGTTTCAAATGTTTTTTCCTCCCTCTTATCAATAAGTTACTTACAATAAATAAATCCATATGATTATGGCTGGTTTTCTTACCAGTATTGACAAGGACACTCCCAGGGCGAAACAAACAATAAACCCCTTTATACGGGTACTCCAGCTCAGCGTTGTGGCATCGTTAATCTGAAATGAAGGATAGTCTAAGCCTAAACACCCAATCACTAACATCAGAGCTCCAGATAAGGTGCGTATTGGCGTATTTTACGCAATTATTTTAGCTGAATACGCATTGATTATCAAAAGTGGGAGTACAAAATACGCACAGCAATGTGAAAATACGCATTGATTTTCAAATTGAGTAGTGAAAATACTGTCATAAAGTTGAAAATTCACTTAGTTGAGCTGCAAAAAAGCGTTAATTACAAATAAGTGAATGTTTCAATTTGTTATATTTTTTAGCATTGTTCCCTATTTAGTAAGGAAGAAAATCAATAAATCATTTGAAAAAGTAAAATACACATGTATGCAATGATTTTGAAATCAGGGGGTATAGTACACTTTAGACACAAAGCTTATCTGGAGCCTGTAGACTATGCCACCTGATATTAGAAACATCATGTTACATGAATATGCATGTTTCTAGTATATAGTGGATAGACACAACAAAAGAATAGTTTCAAGAAAGTTCTTGCACATACTTACATGATAGCAGAGTTGGAAATAAACAAATACAGCTCAACCAGAGCTGTGTTTTGCATGTCTTGAACATTCAATGATTGTTACAGGAAACACCTTTTTAAAGAATTTTATTTTGCCGGCCATACCCAAATTTTAATAAATATTGTGACCGGATGGTTAAAACAGTTTAAGTAGTGAAAAATGTAAATCTGTACCGGTAATGCTTTTCTTAGTCTCTGGATCACCACACAGACCACACACCAATGCCAACGAGAATATCGGGACTTTTGAGACTAGTTTTGCCGATTTAATACGGCATATATACTCTCGTAAGTAATGTGCAGTATTTCTCACATTATATTTTATGCATTTAATTAGAAACAAAATAAGAAACATTCTTGTTATCTTTTTCTATAAAAAATAATTAAGGAAGCCTCCATGCAGACCCGCACACACTCATTTCCTGGAAGGGCACGAATACTGTTTATCCTGTCTACAATTACGCCATATTACATGACGTCACAAAAATAGACAGCGTTTGTGCCAATGTTTCATGAATGAACTCGGTTATCATGTAAAATGATTGTTCATGATTTATATCTGTTCCGGGAAGTCGTTTATGCTACCGGTATTTGTTTTTACACCGATAACTCCTCGGCATTTGCAACAAAACTGAATTTTGTATAGCATTGTATCATCATAATATAGTCCATTTGAAAATTTCGGAACCTAGAAATTGTGTTTACTATAAACTTTCATTGTTGATTTGTACACGTGAGAAGGGGTTCTACAACAAATTCAGCATGGTTGCCAAAACAGAAACTTTGGGCAACTTCCGTAATTTGCATAAACACAAGATGGCCGCCAAATGATAGAGAAATACATGATATCCGTTATATGTGGTATTGTAGAAGCAATATGTATGTGAAAGTGCATGTAAAACTGACAGATGTAGTAATTATTCAACAAATGCAAGTTAAATCTAATTTGGATAAATCCAAGAATGAAGATGGCCGCTATATGTTCTAGAAATACATGATGTCTGATATATAGTGTATTGTAGAAGCAATATATTGTGAAAGTATGTCATGTATAGATGATAGATGCAGTGACTGATAATAATTAATTTAAGGAATGTAGATATATCAACTGAAAGTTAATCCCAATTGGCATAAATTCAAGATGGCCACCAAATGTTATAGAAATAAATTATTTCCAATATATAGTGTATTGCAGAAGCAATATGTATGTGAAAACACATGTAAAGATAAAGATAACCGGTGCAGTAGCTGATAATGTATGGAATGTATTCACAACGATATGCATAATTTCAAGATGGCCGCCATTTCTTAAGATTTTCGTTATTTGTGTGCATAAATTGCGAGTGAAAAATGGGGAAAGGTCATACTGTATTTTCAGAAAATTTACAGAACTGACAAAATTCACATCTTAAGTTCCATTATTTTATTGGTTTTCCTAACGCTTTCCGCGATCTCAAAACCGGAAATTATGTTTTTAATATTTACATTAGAAACTGGGATATTGATCAATTACAGCATCCCTGTACTAGACAATTGGACGTCCAGACAGTTGCTATGCGCTCGGCGGATAGTTTTTACTCACTCCTAAAACAGACCACGATCTCGTTCTGCTGACAGTGTGCATCGTGTGTTTTAGTAAGGGCATTATCACCAGATGCAATTTGTGCAGGGCGTGTCGCTGGAAGTGTACTGCGTTAACTACACACTTTTTACGATGGTCAGCGTACACTTGTGCTAATAATAATCAGTGAATATACTGAATTAAAATAGTTGCCAAGACGCTGCATACATAGCCACTGCAAAATGAATCTGTGTATTGGAAAGGCTTAATAAAGTTATAAAGCATCTGGACAATTGATGCGTAGATCGTCTTCTAAATAATGAAACACCCGTGATTTAATTAAAATTGAACCCTGTGGTTGTGACTGGAGAAATGGGACTTATGGAATTTGTGACCAGTGTATGCAGGCGTGGATACAGGGGGGGGGGGGTCCAGGGGGTCCGGCTCCTGTAGTCTGATAATAATATATATTGCATGTTGGAAGCATGACGAGTGTTTCATTGATGGAATAGTGAACAGTGCAGATCCTGATCAAACTGTGCGGATGCACAGGCTGATCTGGATCTACACTGGTCGCAGAACCCATAAGCCCCATTTCTCCAGTCACAGCCACAAATAACACTTGTTCTCATTATATTTCTTATATTATTGCATAAAATAATTTCAGAAAGCATATAAACATGTTATGTACTATTCTATTGGATGGTTCTAAACAAGTTAATTGCCTAACCTTTTTCGAAAAGGTATTACTACTTCTTGCATTTTCCTAAAATGTTGGGCAAGTAGCTTTTTGGTCTGGGCGAGTAGATTATAATTGTACTTGCCCAGCCGGGCAAGTACAAAAAGTGAATATTTTTAAGCCGTGACATGCTAAATGGGAATGATGATTTTTAAATGAAATACAAATAAAAAACTGTAGAACCTCTCTAATGTTAACATACAAAGAGACAGTGTGAAGGTGTCGACCGTATACTGGCAGGAAATATGTGCTTTATTCTTCCCTTTTTCGGTCAAAATGTGCTTATTGTATGATATATTGTTGAAAACGTATATAATATAATCATAAATGTTATTTTTAATGAAGATTTGGGTAGATTTGGGTAAATCGTGCTGCCGCTAAATTTGGACCTATATGCAACGGGTTTGGGTATATATTTTTGCTGCTCACTTTTTTTTAATGGACCGATGTGTAGCCCTAGATATCGTAGGATACTCGTGTATATAGTTACTTAATGACCAGGAATTGTCCACAACATCAGTCATCTTGACATACACTGACAGATTGAAAAAGCTTGGCATACCTACACTAGAATATCGCAGAAAACGTAGCAATCTAATCCAAGTCTTCAAAGCGATACACGGTTTGGATGATATGAAATGGCAGGATATGTTTGCGTTATCAACAAACAAGACAAGAGGACACTCCTTGAAAATATATAAAAAGCAATGTCGCACAACCCAGAGATTAAATACATTCACCATAAGAGTAGTGGACTCCTGGAACAGCCTATCTGAAGGAACAGTTACTGCTGAAAATCTAAACAAATTTAAATCGCTCCTGAATGAAGATAACTGGAACGAAAACAAGTTTTCTCCATGTTAACGATACTTACCAAAAGTGACTATGTTATATATATATATATATAAACAATATACTGACTCTACTCGTCGAAGGCGCAGACCCACAAATACATTAAAATAGTTTAAGTATTAGTGTTGTCAAGAAGAAACGTATAACCTAATAGAGGGACCTATATAAGCAATATGTGCTTAATCTAAGGTCCAACAGATCCAGGTAACAATCCAGGTAAACAAAAATCTTGTGTGAAAATGCAAAAGTAAGCGTTTACGAGGGTGTCCAGGAAAATGGGTACGGACAAAAAATGGGTCGCCTACCAGTACACTTATTTAATTCCTATAAAGAACAGTTTGTGCCTACTGAGTGGAATGTACTTTTAAGTTTTGCGTCTACTTTCGCTTTCCCTAAGGATAGGCAGGATAGATACGATCGTTTTTTTGTGATTTTTTAAAAAAGCATTGAGACTACGAAGCACAAATGTGACCATTAACGGTTTATCATATCGGATTCGCTATTCTGCATGAGAGCACCGTAACTCTGGGTTACTTCCCACTACTAGACTTTCCTGAAATATAAGGGTGTCCGACAGAAATTTTGCCATCGACAGCTTTGAAATTCAGATGGTTTTTCATCACACCCAATGGTTTGGACCTTTAGACACCTATTGGAGTCGATCTCTGGTATTTGGCTTTATTTGGTGTAGTGATACATAATACGGCAATATCACGTCGTATACAGAGTACCCCACCCACATGTTTACAATGGTGAATCACTGAATGTCCACCCACTGACGATGGCGGTCTAAAGATATGATTTTAACCTGTGTAGCAAACCCCTTTTCTTCCTCGTCGTCGTCCCCACTTAAAGCTTTCTTAAGTTTATCCATGCTCGTCTTTAACTGCACCTAGCGCATGTAAATTATGTTGTGATGATAAATCAGGCGGAAATATATCACAGCTATATTTTGATCGGAAATGCATGTGGCGACGTCAACTATCTAAGGGAGATAATACACAGTCAGAACGGCACCAGTTCATCTCGGGACAGGTTCATGTCGTTTACGTTTACAGGATACGTCAAAACAATCCCATTTGACTATTATATGACGATTGCGTTCCGGTAGAGAAAAGAGAAAAGCATAAAGGAAGATATACAGTCAGAAAGAAGATTAAAAAAATAAACGTAGCCTTAGGAAGAAGTACAAAAAAGTTGTCCAAACTACGTTTTCGTCATTCAGTGATAGACCAGTCCGGCTACCGTGGCGGCCAAGGGGGACTAGCTCCCAACCGGCATAGCTCTAAAATCCTACTTGTAGTTTGGTACTCTAATGTGTTAGATTGAAAATGCTGATGTGGCTCCCATGTATTTTGCCAGTATACTGGTATACCCTTAATACTGAAGAGTATCACCAGTGAGTGCTTAGAAGGAAACAAAATAGTGAAATATGAAACAGATGAGATAGAGAAGAAGAGTTCTTCTTCTTCTTCTTTTATAGTAATTGCAAGCAGTCGTTTATCGACTATTATGGAAATGCGTGGGGGTTAGTACAGTGAATTCCATGCCACCAAAGCTACTCAATCCACCTTGGTGGACATGGCAAGAGATAAGATTGTGCAGTCCTAAACATGATATGCAAGAACTAATTAAAAGCCTATAATGCACCTGTACAATATGCATAGTGAGAAGTGTGATATTAATGGTTAAAAGATAAAATCAGAGTGTCAACTTATGGGAGTGACAGTGCAGCCAGCACTGACTTAAACTCTAAGATCGTGTCAGCACTGACTACATTGGCAGGGAGTGTATTCTACACAATGACGGTTCGTGGGAAAAATGAGTATTTATGGTAGTCGACTGAAATTGTAGGAATTTGATAGGCAAATTGGTGATAGTGTCTGGAGTGTCTGGTGTGTGGAGTTAAGTACAAATTTGGGGATATATCGACGTGATTGTGAACAATTTTGTAAAAAAGTGAGAGGCGGTTATTTTGACGTCTAGACTGTAATGACTTCCACTGTAAGTCCAATATTATGTTAGTGACCGTGCCCGGGCTTTTGTCATAATTGTTAGTGACAAACCTCGCTGCATGTCGCTGTACTTTCTCTAGCTTTTGGGTATCTTTCTGGGTATATGGATCCCAGGCCGATGAGCTGTATTCTAATGTCGGCCTGACAATGGAAGTATAGGCAGCTTGTTTAGTTTCTGGCTTGGCTGAGTGTAGGTTTCGTTTCAGAAAACCCAGAGATTGGCTGGCTTTACCTGTTATTTTGTAAATATGGGGAGACCAAGATAAATCTGATGTTAACTCCACACCCAAATAGGTAGCTTGCTTGACTGTTGATAGATAGGACAGATAGAAGAAAGTAAAGAAAGGGAAATAATACAGAGATCCAGCGACTCTGCCAAGCAAGTGTGAGACGGGAGCTGATTCCACTGGATAACAGTCCGAGGGGAAAATGAGAATCATATGTAGTCCTTGTCAGCATGTATTTGGCGGTATTGATGTTGACGTCTGCCAGTGCCTCTAATGAGGTAATTATCTTCGTCAGTGGCTACAAGAGAGTTTCTTATTTTATAGAGCATACATAGCCTGGCATCGACACGTCTTTGCTCAATAGATCTCCATTCCAGACTATGTAACACGCCGGTCACACTAGAAGTGTTATGGTACCCTTTGGAAACCAACCTTGCAGCCCTCCTCTGAACCATCTCCATTTGATTGACTAATCTATATATTGTATGGTCGGCCTCTATGTCCTTAATGGTGCACTTAGTGTCCCATACGGTAGAACAGTATTCCAGTTTGATATTTATAGGCTCTTTCTTTAATAGAGGGAGAGTTAATCATTAAGTTACGTTTAAGGAAACCTATAGTGTACCTCTGATTAGCTTTAGAGGAGATATATAGCGTTAATATGCCAATTAAAGGAGCTTACAACAGATAAACGTAAGATAAACTGGATGGTAGTTGGTAAGAGTAGTCTTGTCGCTTTTTTTTTAATCAGAACTATATTTGCCTGTTTCCAAACATCTGGGAGAGATTCCTGTTGAAGAGAGGCATTGAAAAGAAGAGTAAGTATAGGTGCAAGTTCAGCAGAGAGATTCTTCAGTAATGCAGGACTTAAGTTGTCAGGACCGGGAGCTTTGGAAACAGAGAGGCTATGCCGTAGCTTTTGCACTCCCTTTTCAGTTACTTTTATCTCTGGTATGTCGTTTGGGTTTCTGGAAAAAATGCCGGAAATATACCTGCAATAGGAACTAAGTTTCATAGGAATTTGCTGAGAGAATATAGAGTGAAATTGATCATTGAGTAAATTTGCCTATGAGACAGGATCGGTAATTATCGCACCATTTCTCTTTAGGGACTTTAGGCCTGTGTCATCAGTGTGTTTGTGTTTAATAAATGTTGAGAAACGGTTTTCAATATACTCTCAGTAAGATCTCCTACTTATTGTTTGTATATAATGTTTGAGTGTCTTAAGTCTTTTGGTACCTTCATGGGTTGGATGATGTCTATTTTCGAAGTACAGTTTATCTCTTTTTTTTTGGAATTAGACGTCTAATAGTTCCATTTATCCATGACTGTCGATCTTTGGACTTTACAGTTTTGTGTGGGATAAAGCGGTCAATGGCTCTTTCGAGTTCGGAAATGATGTTGTCCCAAAGCTGATTAACAGGAGTCGAGTCATCAAAAGAGTGTTTCAGGCTTTCCCCAAAGGTGACCATATATTTCTTAAGACCATCCCAATCAGCTTTTCTGTATAGAGGAGTCTGCCTGTCCACTCGCCGGGACTGGTCCATGTCCGCCTGTCCACTCACCAGTGTCCGTTGAAAATGTACCACTGCTACTGTTTCTGCCTCTGCATTTGCCTCTGACCCCCCCCCCCCTCTCTCTCTCTCTCTCTCTCTCTCTCTCTCTCTCTCTCTCTCTCTCTCTCTCTCTCTCTCTGCCCTATCTGCCTCGTTCACGGCCCTCTCTGCCATTTCGATCACTGTATTTGCCGATGCCTCTCTCATTTCACCTACATCCTACCTCTGCCATCTCGATACCTGCCATGTACCATATCTTCCCCCCTGCCTCTGAATCTGCCAATGCCACTGCCTCAGTATTTGTATTTGCCTCTGTCCATGCAACTGCTCCCATCTGTATATATCGATCTATCTCTGTGACACTACCCTCTCTGCCTTTGTCACTGCATGACCACTCTGTCACTGTCTCAGAATATGCTACTTCATCTGTCCCAGTATCTGCCCTCTGTCTCTGTTATATCGATCCGCTGCAACTGCCCTCTGTCGAGATCTCGATCTCTGTCACTGCCCTATGTCACAGCACGCCGTCTTGTCTCTGACACTACCCTCTACGTCTCTGACACTGTCCCCTGCCTCTGTCACCGACATATCTGTCTATACGTCTATACCTATACCACTGCCCGGCCTCTGCCTCTGATACTTACTTGGCCTCTGCCACTGCCCCCTCTGCACAT
>CM055265.1:158682893-158732893 GCA_029237695.1 Conchocele bisecta | reverse complement strand
ATATTGCTATTGAGAGACAATTCAACAATATGACACAAAAATATTACCATAAACTTACCTAATAAAGTGTGTATTAGCAAAATTGTTAGGTCTCTCCACGAAGTTGAAAGTAAACAAAGAACGCTTCAAATGCACATTTGGAAAGACTACTCCCCATACTTCTTATGTAATGCAGTGTAATGAAATGTAATTAGAGTTATGTACTCGGAACGAGTTCTGAGGTAGCTGCACATTTTCTGCTTTATAAGCAACAGGTTGCAACTGTATCACTACATCTCCGTCAGCTGTATAAATTTGAGTAATAGCATTTACATTTCGCACACTAAAATATAAAAGAAACATGCAGGGCGCTGATGTTTATACTTCGATATATTGTTATTGAAAGGCAATTCTACACTATGACACAAAACTATTACCATAAACTTAAATAGTAAAGTGTGTATTAGCAAAATTCCGTGTTCTATGAAAATATTTTCTAGTGTACCTTAGAACATGCAGGATTTTTCATGAAATATATTTACAGAAACTGTGATATTTGCGCAAAATGATGTCGAAAGTTGAGCAATTCGCATTTGCTGTGAATTTTCAACTTTTGACGTAATTTATAGAAAATATTGTAAATTTTGTCAATAGTTTTCACGAGATATCGCACATGTTCTCTTCTGTACAAAAATAACATAGCGTGACTCATATGTGGCTGTAAATGGATGAATGGGGCATATGGGTTTTGTGACCAGTGTAGATCCAGATCAGCCTGCGCATGTGCAGTCTAATCAGGATCTGCACTGATGGCGATTCATACAGGGAAACTCTGTTCCTGAATATAACCAGCAGCATTGTTCCTCATCAGGTTGCAGGAGAAGCTAGCAGATAAGAAACAACACCGACCGGCTACAAATACCATAAGCCCCATTTCTCCAGTCACAGCCACATATGACAGCAGCTCTTGTTCCTTGCAGCCACATAGCTCGTGTCAATGGCGTGTACAGGACAGGGGAACGGCGAGCATGAACGACAGCCGCTTCATGAGGGCCAGGAGGAGCAGGAAAATGAGGAGCCGGCCCGAAAGCCGCCCCAGGACTTAAACACTACCGGACAGTCCCTAATTCGTCATGAAGTTGATACAGCAGAAAGTGAAATGGTATCTCCATACAATGTTGATCCAACTCTAGTCTCAAATGCTTATGAGAATCCTTATAAAGAAACCACAGATACCGACCCTAATTTTATCCGACGCGTTCCAAGTTCAGACCTGGTCCCAGCACCTTATAAACATTTTACCCATGTAATTATTCTCTCGTATGTGAGTGCGGTATTTTTCATTTTCATTGGAGCTTTCGCTGTAAGACTGGCCAGGAATGCCAAGTCGCACCACAGTAAAGGACTGTATGGGTTGGCACAGCGGGACAGTAAAAAGGCAGCAATTCTTAGCTACCTTAGTATAACATTGGGTGTTCTGCTGATAATACTGATAATTGTTTTGGCAACGTCAACTTAAGTAACGTTGTGAACTATGAGGGGACAATAATCTCCAAGAATTGTTAGTTAAGCATCCATGAACCGTTCGACAGACAGAAGTGTCATATAGAGCAAGCTGCCATGTATACACCTTTAATTGAATGGCCGTCCACGAGTTCATATAATTTACCGGTTATCACGGAGAAAGTCTTGCCTTCATTGGCGTATGGTCAACTATATTTTCTGTAATTGAGGGTGACAGTTTTAATTTACGGTACAGATTTTTAAAATGATTTTGACTGATTCAAGGCGCCTGCTAACCTTTATCAGACCAGAAGCTATATCGACCACAAATGCCATAAGTCCAATTTCTCCAGTCACATTTATAAATGTGCCTGTGACTGCAGAAATGGGGCTTATGGGATTTGTGACCAGTGTAGCTCCTGATCAATAACACTCATGTAGCCTGATAACAATCTATATTGCTTGTTAGAGGCATTACAGGTGTTTCATTGATGGAATGGCAAGCAGTGCAGATCCTGATCAGACTGCGGATGCACAGGCTGATCTGGATCTACACTTGTCTCAAAACACATATGCCCCATTTCTGAAGTCACATTATAACTACATTCAGGCTGCCCAGTAATATTCCAAATTGGTCGCTGTATAAATGTAAGTGGGCCACAGGCTGGTGAAATGTACCAGAGGATATTTGCAGCAAATTCAGCTCCTGATTATTTTGCATAATACCACAATAATTACATTAATTAGTCTAATCCCTTTGCTGATGACAGTCGGCATACCCTAGTAACTCAATGGCAAACAGCGTAGGGCCAGATGTGTGCAGGCTGATCTGGGGCTATGCTGGTTGCATGCATCATTAGGTAACTTTTCTCAGCTGGTGGCCCTTGTACAAAATGTTTCATCGATACATAATTATGTTGGCTGGTCTGGGTCTATATTGGCAATTAGTTCGTTTTCTCAGATCTTCGGCCAAGTTTCATTTAGTGTTATCTCGTATTGTGTCTTCTTCGGTATGATTGCTTTATTAGGTTAGAGTGAGCGCTAATACTGAGTTGACCTTTATTTATTCTTTTCAGCATTTATTTTTCATGTTCGTTTTAATATTGTACAGATTTGAGACAAACAAATGGCATATTGGTGTCATTTGGTAGATACTATTTGCTTCCTTGCACATGTGTGTCAATCATTTTAATTGGTTAATTCTAATGTCTCGCGCATTTTGATTGATCGATTCAGAAGTCCAAGGATGTAAATGTCTAATGTTCATCCAAAGACAATTATTGGGCCACGTTCTGACAAATCGGGCTTATTGATCCGCGCAGTCTGATATGGGTCATCACTGTTCGCCATTCTATCAAACATCCAGTATGAATCCAGTGAGTAGTGGTCTACTATCACTACTATCAACTATGTCATCATTGCAGCGGTTGATCAGGATCTATATTGGTCTGGAAATGTAGTTGCCCAGTTTTGACAGATCGAGGTCCAATTTTTAGTGCATCAAAAATCTGTTTATGTGGGACAGCGGCTAATATTTATGGCCAGTGTAGATCCTGATCATCACGCGTACGTATATAATAACAGATGGAAAATATGTGATTCATACATACATGTATGTATGCATAAATTATGTTAAATTGAGAGAATGGCGACCACCAGTAACCATACACAGGTGGAAGACTCGGACTTAGGACCCAATACTTAGCTCATTTGAAAAAGGTTACCACACCCACTCATTTCCATACACTATACCTTATATAGCCTGTACAGTAATGCATAGTGTATGGAAATGAGTGGGTGGAGTAACGTTTTCCAAATGAGCCAATTATTAGGTCCTAGGTCCGAGTATTCCACCTGTGTGACCATATACCCCAACCGCGTGGATACGCATGCTGATCTGTGTCTACCGGTATGCTGATCACAGTCAACATACGGTCATTTTCTCAGCTGTGGATCATGTATGTAGCAATCACAGGTTGAAGTAACGGACCGAGGTCTATAAATACATTAAATATGACTAAAAGCGTCAATAAATGTAGACAAAAATAAGCTAACAAATATTTTTTACTCCCTATATATAGACATATATATGGGCCGCGCTCTGTGAAAACCGGTCTTAATGACAAAATTTTCAATTTGCATTTTTTTACATTTTCTGATGCGGACACCTTTCAAAAACAATATTCTGAAAAGAAAATGCAATTATGTTTAATAGTTTTTGTTTTATCTCACTTTTTGTAGCACCGTGTGAATCACACACGAAAAAAAAAACGTAACGTCATCGAGAAAATGAAGTTATTGAAACGGCGACGTTTGTACAATGCAACTCAACAGCCTACATTAGATATGAGTGTTCATAGACTCATTGACGCTGCTTGCTGTAAACTGTATTTGCTGATAGGTTGCACTAAATGTATCTACAAGTGTTAGTATGTATACTATCAAACATTCATCAGAATACAACTATGATATGTACATGTAGTGAACAAAACAAACGCACAACTATTGATTTTAAATCTATAATTAGCCGACCTGTGGCTTCGTAATTTGCCACCATCGCCATAAGAGAGTCATATACGTGTGTCGTCAGAAAGATACAATGTAATTATTTAAGAATTGTCGTCATTTACAGTTAATTGTGATGTCATTTATTGAATTAGGCAATACGTCACCAAAGACCAAAAACTAACGGCATTCCTGGTGTTGGAAATTGTAAATTATATGAACATCGTATCGGTGATTGAAACAAATGCATTTTATTTATGTAGAAATGAATGACCAGAATTTGGATAGGCCTATGGCTGCACATATCAATGACTTCAGCGCCCGATGCGGTCTAGAGGGTAGTCGGACACCCACGGGCATTTTTAAACAAATTAAAAATCGACTGTTCATTCCCCGACTCTCGGAATTAAATTTACATCTCAGAAAGCGGGACTGTGTAGCCAATATGACTGGCGGACGGGCTGATGTACATGTACCCCGTACTAGCAGGTAGCAGGTAAATGGGAAAATGCTGCGCTGACCCCCACTCCCTCGACTGGCCACCACCGCCACTGCCGGGAAAATGTGGAGATGTAACATACATGGTTGTATAATTGTTACATGTCCCGATAAAAATACCGGCAGTATATTTTGTCGTCGGGAATAATTAATTTGAAAATGAAATATGCAATTTAGTTTTGTTGTGTTTCAGAAAAAGTACATTCAGTGCATTTGTAAGCAAAGAAACAGCCATGCTAAAAACAAGGGCGGATTCACGTAGGGGAAATCCAGGCGCCCCCACCCACCCCTATAATTTGGCGAATAACGATATGTTTGCTCTAAAATGAGCCATAACGCAGCAAAATGGGGTGTAAATATCAAACATATTCCGGAGGGCATACCGCCGGACCCACCTAGCAGTCTCCCCAGCTCCGCTTGGTCGACGAACAAACGGTGCTAGTTCGAAAGTATAGTAAATAAACTAAATTAAGTCCCGCCCCACCCCCCCCCCCCCCCCCCCCCCCCCCCCCCCCAAACCCCTCCCCCCCCCGCCCCCCCCCCCCCCCCCCCCCCCCCCCCCCCCCCCCCCCCCCCCCCCACCCTAACCTGAAATCCTGGATCCGCCCCTGAAAAGCACCGTGGCGTACGTACATGTATTTTGCATAACTGCACACTATAACACAGTCAGTGATTTACACACTAAATTTGAGGGTGGCAGGTGGGAGCACGCGATGGGTAATTTAACGATCATGGTTCATCCTTACCGGAATCCCGACTGGAGACCTGGTTTGGCCCTCACATACGTCTTTGGCATTTTGTATGTGACAGTTGAATCTGGTTATACCCCTTATGTGAGTATTACGATATTCGTAATCCTAGTTTAGGGAAAGGGGCCAAGTGACTTGGTGTGGTATGGGCCTGGCACCAGGTCAGGATATTCTAATTTCAGGGCTGAATATATTTGTTCTCGATGGAAATATTCCGTTCTGATTTTGGGATTTTCCCCTTAATGCAGCAGGTTAAAATGGGATCGAACCCGTTTGCCCGGCCTTACATGACCTTAGCTGTTGATAGGCCGTTAAACACCAATAAACAAACAAACACACTAAATTTGTCCCGATCACAACATTGATTTTGTTGAAATTACGTTCCACACCCTGCGACTATTGTTCGAAGCGGCTCATTTGAATTTAGACGCGATTAAGGTGTGCATGTGCTTTTGTTTTATATTATTTACACGCCTCCGACTAGAACGGCCCTTTCATAACAAACAAAGCACGCAGACGTGCATTATTTAGTACAATGTAGTACAATGAAAGAAAATTAAGAACAATCTGGCAAAGACGGACTTCTTAAATGTGTAAATGTTGGAGACCTGTGCATCTGTTCAGTCTGCACATTGTCTGCAATGATTGCAAATATACTAGTAAAATTACTATACATTCATATAACCATATTTACAAGTGGTCATTTTAAAGAATATTTACATTGTTATCAAATGGCAATCATACGGCTGATTCAATGCGATATTTTTGAAAGTCGCTAAATATTACGTGACACCGAACACGTAAGTGGTAGAAGATACATATATAAATCAGTAGGCTACGTCCTTGGTGGCTACAATTTTGTATTACAATAATCTGATATAACCATGATTATTGTGTCGCAGTAAATATGCATGTGACACAATACCAACACACTAAATACTAAAACATGTTTGGCCCAGTGTCACCATGATGCGATATGCCAGGAACGGCGTATATTTTGGCACTACCAAAATTATAAATCTGTGATACGCTTATTTTTCTGAAAATTTCCAAATCGTATTTTCATGTTGACTTTTGAAACATTCGACAGGCGAAACAGTAAATTAAACGAATTAAGCCCTGTGCCCAGTTCTATTTGTTACATAATACTGATTCTGTGATGGTGTTATCTAAACATTACCGGTTGTATGGTTATTTAGTTTCAAATGTCGTCCATATATGAACAACATTTCGACAAAATCACTACGCGTTTCCTTGAAGGAAACCGAAAAAACAGACAACTGTCTGAACCACTATGTAAACAACTGTAAAATTCTGCTACACGTATCCACCATTATAATGTTTGTGAGCCACAAATAGTAAAACGTACAGTACGGTTATATATAGGACAACGTCAACTTATTGCAAATATGATGCAACTATTTCAAGTGTCAAAATCCGACGTGACGTTGATTTCAAGCGTAACTTTGCGACGTCATTTTCAGGCTTTCATGACGTTGTCATTAAGGCCGGTTTTCACAGAGCGCAGCCCATATATATATGTATATGTCTATATATAGGGAGTAAAAAAAAATTGTTTAGCTTATTATTTTTTTTCATTTATTGATGCTTTAATTTTGTCATATTTAATGTATTTGTAGACCTCGGTCCGTTATTTCAAACCCAACCTGTGGTAGCAATCAGCCAACAATAGTTGTTTCATGGTACAGATGTATATATTTGACTTCAATTCTTGTAGTATATTCCAGCAGCTTGATGAGCATTTATGCACAGTTGGAAGACTCATGCCTATTAAGTAAACAGTACAGTACGAGACCAGGTGGGTGGGGTAATGATATTTTTAATGGGCATTTTTTGTGTGTGTCACATGTCCGAGTCTTCCAACTGTGGATTTATGCTGTGCTGACGACCATGACATATTGAATACATGCAAATAGCGAATAGTTCAAATGCTTAGTTTGAAATAGTTCAAATTGTTGCAGAATGCTATGTGAATTTGAAGCTGTAAATGATATGGTAGATATGTCTTTTTATTATTTTTTACTGAAATGCATTTAGAAATCCACACTATTAATATGCCATAGGGAATGTGTGATGTAACGTCTTGTAGATAGGTTACCAGTCTTGGAAAATCAGAAGCAACTACCTGTGTACTTTTGGCACATCAATTTGTCTGATATGCTGTGGGAAAATATGGAAACCGGGTCACAAACTTTATCTGTAATAACCCTGAATATTCAGACATCATTTATTCCGGGGAAACAGATATAAATATATGATTCCCCACAACGATGAATGTCCCAATATTTAGGGTTCGTAAGGCTGTACTGGCTAATCACAATAACATGCATTTGGATACAATTTATTTTGGGAAATCCCTAAAATAGGGGTTTCCCAAAACAAATTGTGTCTGAATATTTATGATTCTTATAGTACACTGATAAACTCTTTCAACATAAGATCATAAAGCCAATGTTTACAACTGTATTATATCCAGATCAGTAAGATCGTTTGTGGCTGTGACTGGAAAATTGGGGCTTATGGCGACCATTTTAGATCCTGATCATCATGTACATTTGAACAGTGATCAGGATCTACGTCGTTTGTCATTCCATCAATGAAACACCCGTCATACTTCTAACAAGCTATATAGCTTGTTATCAGGCTACAGGAATGTGCTATTTGATCAGGAATTACTCCAGTCACAAATCCCATAAGCCCCATTTCCCCAGTCACAGCCACAATTTTTAATGGGTGGTGGTCGGGCGAACGAGTAGTGGTGTCGGAACGGGGGCGGCAGGGGCGACAACCGCCGCCCCAATATTTGGACAGCAAAAAAATATTTTTTTTTCTTCCTGTGATCGGATCGGGAAATGATCGTGATTCGGGTAAACAAACACCCCGTGTAATGTAGTGAGTATCCTAGTGCTTTTTACCAGTGCTTTTGCTACAAATATGTATGAGATGCCTACTAATGGTGTCTCTTAAATGCAGCAGAATGCAGGAAATGCCATCAAGAATTAAAAAAAAATACAGGGGGGAGGGGGGCATGCCCCCTGACCCCCCTAGCACTCCCTCGCTGCACTCGGGTCGACTGCCGCCGCCCCAATATTAATTTGCTTCCGACGCCTCTGAATCGAGACGGCGTAAATTAACGGTAGGGGTTCCTCCTTATAGGAATCACGATTTGCTTGGTTTGGCCCTCAGGTACGTTTTTATCTTTGGCTCTTTTGTTACCTGGGAGTTGAATTGGGTTAATGCCCATTATAAAAGTAGTAAGATTATTACTGATCCTACTGCTTTTGGGAGGGGCCAAGTGATTCTGGTGTGGCGAGGACCTGGCATCAGATCAAGATTATTCGGATTTCAGGGCTGAATATATAGTTTTGTTATTGTAAATATTCAGTTCTGATTTTGGGATTTTCACCCCATTTGTACATGTACTTGAACATGTACATGTACTTGTACAGGTAATATATGGGATTTAGTACTAAACCCATTGACCCGGCCTTAAATGACCGTAGCTGTTGATAGGCCGTTAAACCCCAACAAACAAACAAACAGAGTGCAACACCAGTGATAATTGCAACTGTCCAATCACAGATTGCTTGCTCTGCAAACTATGTGTGAAGTGTTAGCCAATCCTCTCCATACTTAGCATATATCATACTGAAAACATTTAAGGACTAGAGTCCTTAGTGCAGAAGTTGTCGCTCTGCGTCCAATACATACGTTATTTTATGCCCTTTTTGATCCGAAAAACACTTTACTTGTCCGGTGAAGGACTTTACAGTTTTCATATTTGGTGGGTGGCAGGTGGGAGCATTTAACGATCAGGATTCTTCCTTACTGGAATCCCAAATGGAGACCTGGTTTGGCCCTCATGTACATATTTGGCATTCTTGTATGTGAGGGTTAAATCTGGTTATACCCCTTGTATGAGTAATACAATTATTCCTAATCCTATTACTTATACGGGAAGGTGTCAAGTGACTTTGGTGTGGTATGGACCTGGCACCAGGTCAGGTTATTCTAATTTCAGGGCTGAATATATTTTTTCTCGATGTCAATATTCCGTTCTGATTTTGGGATTTCCCCCCCAATGCAGCAAGTTAAATACAGGATCAAACCCATTGGCCCAGCTGTACATGACCTTAGCTGTTGATAGGCCGTTAAACACCAATAAACAAATCTTCATATGTGTATACATGTACTTGACAAACTTCAATTGGAGCAGTTTGTAACACACGCAAGTTTTGTGTTGCATCTGATCCATCAAGAGTTTAACCCTTTCACCACCCCTAAGTAACTGGAATGGATTTTGATATGTTAATTTTGCAACCAACCCAATCGTCACAAAATGATTTTCAGAATAGTCCATCTATGAAAAGGTGGTGTCTTTGCTCTCAAAAATATGAATATTACTGTTTACCAATACCTCAATACAGGCCTGTGGTGTTGAAAGGGTTAACTCATTTTACGACTCCAAAATGGAGTTTGCCTTATACAGTTACACATAATAGCTACATGTACATTGGACTCAACTAGACAGATATTGTGTTTGGCAATTTTAACATGTAGTCATCATTATGAACCACGATCTGACAAAACCAGGCTCATCTTGTTAGCAAGGATTGTCCAGTGTTGTCTTGTTTCGGGGAAACGATGCTTTTTCTTGAGCTACTTCCCGTTAGAACTTGTTGCATGTAAACTCCAGTAACAAAAACTTACCAGTTATTTTGAAAATATATAGAATAGTTTTACTTTGATAAAAATATATTCATGTGAATTGTTACACTTTTCAGATATAACCAGCGTGCCTTGTCTTAGCCTTTTTAACACTAAATAACTGGAAATGATTTTCCGACTAGTCCTTTTATAAGCAGTAGTGTTGTTGTTGCTTTTTCTTTTCTAAAAAATATCAAAATTACTTGGCAAAAAGTGCAGGTCCTCATGAGACAGCTCGTTATGGATCTACACTGTTTGCCAACACTGCTAAAGAGGTCTGTACTGTTGATAGGGTTAATTATATTACATGTACTGTGTGTGTATTTTATTGCTTTTCTATTGGTATTTTCTTCTCTGGCCACCCGGTTCAGATAAAGTATCTTATTAGAGCTCCAGGGGCCCGTTTCACTAAACGTCGTACGACTAAAATGTTTGTTAAGTGCAAAATTATGATAGTCTGTAAATTCCCCATCAACAACGTATTCTTGTAAATAATTATTGGATTTACATTTATTGAGCATAGGCTGCATATACAGCCTATGCTCAATAAATGTAAATCCATCAATTGAAATTTCCAGATGATCCTAAATTTGCACTTACGAACATTTTAGTCCTACAAAGTTTTATAGTGAAACGGGCCCCGGATGAGCTGCATGTTTGCGTAGAGGCAATTAATCATAAAAACACTATTAAAAGTGGCAACAATGTGTACTAAAACGCAATAATTTATACATGTCTATCCAGTATCACTAACTTTGTGCTGAATGCAAACCGATTATTATACGTTTCATAATACATTGCTAAACAATCAAATAGAAATATCTAATTGAAAAAAAAATAATGTGTGGTAATTAAAATACATTGTACCCAATTGGGCTGTTGTAGAGAGGTGGCTGTTGTAGGGAGGTTAATGCTTAATTATATTTTGTCGTCTGCTGTATATTTATTTTCTTCGATACTTCTCATCAAATACATACTTTGACAGCATTTTAGAATCATTTCCATAGGAAATGATTCTAAAGTGCTGTCAAAACATGATTTTATTGAGAAAGAATGCAAACGCAACAGCATATGACAATTTTCTTGCTCAGCAGTCTAAGGGTTAGATCTAGAGGAAATCATCCATTTGGGATATAAAATAGCGGCTGTTACAGAGAGGTTGTTGTTGTAGAGGTGGCTGTTTGGGGAGGTTGCACTGTACAATGTAATAATTCCAGCACAAAAATATTTACACAATTCCCTAACATTTGATTGGCTCGTAGCAAGTCTCTGTCCAAAATTTATATCCCAGTAAACTCCCACACCGAACTACTTTCCGTAACCGTCGGGCGCAGTTAAAATAATTCTTAAGAAAACGTAAAATAAACACATTTTCTTGATGAATTTATTACAAATGCTGGAATTATAAGGAATGAATGGCCTTTTTGTGGAATTTATTGGGGATATAAACTTGGAAAAGTCGCGGGAATACTGAACGAGGCCTTCCGCGACTTTTCCAAGTTTATACCCCGATAAATTCCACAAAAAGGCCATTCATTCCTATAATTAAGTAATTGGCCCTCATGCACATTCATATATGAGACGCACCATTGATTTGTACTTAAGAACATGTGCGATATCTCATGAAAAATATTTACAAAAAAATACAAAAATTTCGTACACGACGTCAAAACTTCATTTTTATAGCAAATACGGAATTCTTTTCTTCCAACGTCATTTACAGAAAATATTCACAGTTTCTGTAAAGATATTTTATGAAAAATCGCACATTTTCTTAGGTTCAAAATCACATGGTGTGTCTCATATTATGGGCTCCGTATATTGAATACCGGTAACCGTTTTGTTGATGGCTGCCTAAATGGACGACAGTGTAGGCCCTGATCAGACTGCGCAGGTTGTACATGTCCTCAGGTTCCTTTTTCTCAGCAAGCGGTCCACGGAGGCAGGATCTGTCAAAGCCAGGCTTATTATTACTGTGACCAGTGATTTGCCAGACCATCAGTCTGATCAGAGTTGTCACTGTCATAAGTCCGAGTTTGTGAAATCTTCCTTCAAATGTTTATAAATTACCAATATTCTTTCATTGTCTTTGTTTATATTTTAAGGTACCGGTATTATGTATTTTCACATTGCTGTGAGTATTTTGTACTTTCCATTTTGATAATCAATGTGTATTCTGCTGAAACAAGTGTGTCAAATATGCCACTACGCACCTTATCTGGAGCTCTGCATTTAATATAAATATTGGAAATTGTATCTGAATTTCATGAATATTATTAAATGTGGCTGTGACTGCAAAACTGGAGCTTATGTGAATTGTGGAGAGTGTTGGTCCTGATCAAATAGAACACTCCGTAGGCGGCGGAACGGGAAAATTATTGGGGGGACCCAATCGTGGGGGCCCACATGGCCCTGTTTTGCTAGTGGGGTCCGACATGTTCCCCTGTAGCCTATTTCATCAACATTGCAAAGTATACTTTACTAGCAAAGTATACTTTGAGGGAGTAATCATTTATTTTTCCTGAAATGCATTATTTCATATAGAACTAACAAATGCATATATTTCATGATTAAAAGTAAGCAGAATTATTATACTGAATTTATTACATTATCACAGCCAAATTGGCTGTGATAATGTAATAAATTCAGTATAATAAAAATTAATAAATTTATCATAAAATTGAAAATTTCTCCCTCAAAGTATACTTTGCTACTAAAGTATACTTTGCAATGTTGATGAAATAGGCTATGGAAATTTTTGAATTCTAAGAGGCGTGAAACGCCATTTCCTGCATCCTCAGGGCCCAGTCTTGAGAGCCCAAATGGACCGATGTTGCTAGAGGGTTGGGGGCATGCTCCACCGTAAATTTTGAAAATGTAAGAGGCGTGAAATGCCATTTCGTGCATACTCAGGTCCCAGTCTTGAGGACCCAAAGGGCCTGGATGTTGTTAGGGGGGTCTGGGATCGTTAAATTATCCATCACATCCTCCCACCTGCCACTCACAGCATGGAATAGTGAATAGCTACAATAATTTGCCTACTATATGTTATCTACGGCTACAATGTAATCCATTCAAAAAATGTGAGCAAGCGAAGTGCATACCCAAACCTGTTGCATGTAGGTCAAATTTTAGTAAACTGTATATTTTATACCTTTAAATAAATAATCTTTGATGTAGAACTGGTAATTTGCCAAAAAATAATAGAACAGGGAAATCATTTTCCCATGGAAGCCATCTTTTCTCTAGTTGTTGTTCAACATTCAACATAACGAAATGAAGCTTTCAAATTTACAAGATATACATGTAAATGTCAGATAAACATCTTGACATGGTAATATAACATGTGTACCGGTATGTGCTTTATTATACCCCCACAAACAAAGTTTGAGGGGGTATATAGGAGTCAGCTTGTCGGTCTGTCGGTCGGTCGGTCTGTCTGTCGGTCTGTTGGAAATTCCCTTCTGCTCTATATGTTCTACACCCATGCATGGATTATCAAATGGCTTGACACAAATGTTTCTCATGATGAGAAGGTGTGTCGCAATCAATAACCACGCACCTACGTCCAAGGTCAAGGTCACAGTTGAAGGTCAAAGGTCAAACCTATCAAAATTCCCTTCCGCTCTATATCTTCTACACCGATGCATGGATTATCAAATGGCTTGGCACAAATATTTCTCATAATGAGAAGGTGTGTCGCGATCAATAACCACGCACCTACATCCAAGGTCAAAGTTGAAGGTCAAAGGTCAAACCTATTGAAATTCCCTTCCGCTCTATATCTTCTACACCGATGCATGGATTATCAAATGGCTTGGCACAAATGTTTCTCATGATGAGAAGGTGTGTCGCGATCAATAATCACGCACCTACGTCCAAGGTCACAGTTGAAGGTCAAAGGTCAAACCTATTGAAATTCCCTTCCGCTCTATATCTTCTACACCGATGCATGGATTATCAAATGCCTTGGCACAAATGTTTCTCAGGATGAGAAGGTGTGTCGCGATCAATAACCACGCACCTACGTCCAAGTTCACAGTTGAAGGTCAAAGGTCAAACCTATTGAAATTCCCTTCCGCTCTATATCTTCTACACCGATGCATGGATTATCAATCACACTATGCCCAGGGTCAAGGTCACAGACTTGATGCGTTTGAAACCTTAACGCTCGGTTAAATGGCTTATAATCAAAAATGCCTCGTTTTCTTTGACTGCCAGTGGGGGTATTCGTGTGCCGACAGGCCACATTTCTAGTTAATAATTTATTGATACAGCTTTGACAGTTTTATATCGCCAACATTTTATATCGCCAACATATCAAACAAGTCAGATAACAGATTGCAAAAATCACTCTTCCATGCGTTACATTAAAAATATGGGGTTAAATGGCTACCATCGCGAGCAGGGGCGGATCTAGAGTAGGGGGGGGCGGGCTCTGAATTTAAATGCCGTAAAACACTGGAAAGTGCATTTCTGGACATTCAGATTTCAAAATTTGTCCTGGGGGGGCATGCCGCCGGACCCCCCCTAGCATACTCGCTTCACTTTGTGCAGCTCGAAAATAGGACACAGCTGATCTGGATCTACACTGGTTGCAAAACCCGTAAGCCCCATTTCTCCAGTCACAGCCACATATAATGGTATTGTATTATCCATGTATGTCTGTACATTTAGCTACATGTTGATATTCGTGTATTTTTGCTATAATGCTTATGATATACTGTTTTAAAGGCTTAACATACTGGCGTCTTGTCAACATTTTTAACTATTGTAGATTCTACCCTCTTGTAAAGCCACATAGTAGACCTAATCATATTGTCTATGGAAATATAGGTTAATTCAGTTGCTGAATGGCGAACAGTGTAAACCCTGATCAGACTGCACA
Source organism: Conchocele bisecta (assembly GCA_029237695.1). NCBI lineage: Eukaryota > Metazoa > Mollusca > Bivalvia > Lucinida > Thyasiridae > Conchocele > Conchocele bisecta. Next base: position 158,718,043 of record CM055265.1, on the reverse strand, counting down.
TATGCGCAGTCTGATCTGGGTCTACACTGGTCGCAAACATCTTAAGGTCTTGTGTCAGCACACGGCTTATCTCAGGATAGCACCTGGCTCTAAGACCTTCCATAACCGTCCAGTGTAACCAATTTTATTTTTACATATATGTCTTATAAAAACCATCTGTAAACATGAAAGGTGCTGTGCATTAGTCTATCTACTGATAAACTACACATAATATGTCCTAGTTAAATTAGGGGTGAAACAAATGATGGATATGCATTTCTTTTTTATCTCTTTTTACACATTCTGGTACTCGGTGTATGGGATCACGTGGTGTATTGTACGCCAATAACACATTTAGCAGCATTATTATGTAGTTAATCTGGGCCCAGTTGCTCAAAGCTTCTGTTAGCTTAACAGACTGTTAAATCCTTAGCATTGCTAAGGATTTAACAGTCTGTTAAGCTAACAGAAGCTTTGAGCAACCGGGCCCTGAATATTCTGCAGAGAAATTTGAATCGGACCAAAACAACGTTCGATTCCGTCCGATTCAAATTCTCTGCTGACTGTTCAAACTAACTACACAAGTAATGCTGCTAAATTTGATATTAGTGGACTCGTATGGTTAATGGCTGGAACATGGTCATCATTAAAAGGAAGAAACCGCCTTCGAATTGGTTACAAATAAGATTTACCGGAGACCTCGTGGGCGCCGCCATTACTCCAGACAAAACAATAGACCATTTGATCCCATACTTTGGATTTCACACATATAATAATGAGGTTTCTATTGTTTTTACATTATTTAGGCATCTGGCTTACACATTGTATGTTACTATGTACATTTGTAACATTAATGGGGTTGTATGTGAAGAAATGGGACATATGGCCTTCGTAACCAGTGTAGATCCAGATAAGCCTGCACAACTGCTGATCAGGCTCATCACTGTTCGATATATAGTCGATGAATAACCTGGCATGCTTCAATCACGGTTTCTGTATCTTTATTAGGCTACTGCGAGTGCGCTGGCCGATCAATAACCGATTTCATCAAAATTGCAAAGTATACTTATCTAGCAAAGTATACTTTGAGGAGGTAATCATTTGTTTTTCCCAAAATGCATTATTTCATATAGAACTAACCACTGCACATATTTGATGATTAAAAGTATGCAGAATTATTATACTGAATTTATTACATTATCACAGCCATTTTATACTGAATTTATTACATTATCACAGCCAAAATGGCTGTGATAATGTAATAAATTCAATATAATAAAAATTAATAAAGTTATCCTTCAATTGAAAATGTCTCCCTTAAAGTATACTTTGCTAGATAAGTACTGATGATAGCCACATTTTTTTGACCAGTGTAGTCCATGTGCAGATCCTGATCGTTTGCATCGTAACCCTATACAATGTAGAATGCTGATAACCGATGTATGGCAGCTAGAGTAGTTGAATAGCGAGCAGTGTAGCCCTGATCAGACTGCTCACATGTGCAAGCTGATCAGTAGCCGATTTCACCAACATTGCAAAGTATACTTACCTAGCAAAGTATACTTTGAGGGAGAAATGTTCAATTTTAGGATAAATTTATTAATTTTTATTATACTAAATTTATTGCATTATCACAGCCATTTCGCCTGTGATAATGTAATAAATTCAGTATAATAATTTCTGCATAATTGTAATCATCAAAAATATGCAGTTGTTAGTTCTATATGACATAATGCATTTCGGGAAAAACAAATGATTACTTTGCAATGTTGGTGAAATAGGCTACTGGGACTACGCAGTAAACATCGGGAGCATTTTGTCAGCCGATGTCCCCTAATAGTCTTTTATTGCCCACTTGGTGAATGGCATAAACCGTTTTGTTTATTTATACATGTATACTGCAATAGCCATATAAATTGTGTTCGAATACAGGGTTACTAGTGCAATCTTGTGTACATATTGTTCTGCTAAGTATGAGCCAAACTGCATAGACCTATTGTCAGCCATCTCTGTAAATGACTAGATATCTAGAGTTGACAAAAATATACAATTTGATAAGGGCCTACACTGTTAACTCAGTTGGGTAAGTAAAATAATTGGATCCATATCGCCGAAACTAATGGGCCGGAAGGTGGCAAAAATGATTTTGTTTGGAAATTGACTCTCATCATCTCCAAGACCTGGCTAGTTCTAAAATTCTAAAAATATTTTTAAAATTTGGACAGAAAATACTTTTTTATATAATGTTTAGAGTTTGTGAACCCATTTTCAAAATTTGAACTTCATTAAATAAGTTGTGTTAATATCCTTTGAGTGGAGAAGTTGTTTTTCTCATTCAATATTAGATGAAATTTCATCAAATAAAAAAAATGGGAGTGCATATTTTTGGCATTGAATGTGCTTTAATGGCCAAAGGTTTCTCAGCCAAAAAATGTGGAACAGACAGTAGTTACAATCTCAAAGTCCCTTATACCAACCAGTCAGTGAATTGTAGATCCTGATTATCCGGCTCATTTCCACATTCCAGGGATTCCGCTGGCGATCGCCACTTTCGCAATTGGCGATAAAAATAAACAAGTGGCGATAAAAAATTACAATTTTCGAAGAAATCTTTTTTTCTTTGAAGTGGCGATTTTTTTATTTTCCCTAGCGGAATCCCTGACATTGGGTCAGGATCCTATGTTTTTGTCTATGAACTACAGCGTGGTATTAAAGTGGGTGGCAGGGGGAGCATGCAATTGGTAATTTATCAATCAAGATCCATCCTTACCGGAATCACGATCGGAGACCTGGTTTGGCCCTCAGGTACTTCTTTGGCATTCTTGTATGTGAGGGTTAAATCTGGTTATACCTAATCCTATTACTTTTAGGGAAGGGGCCAAGTGATTTTGGTGTGGTATGGACCTGGCACCAGGTCAGGTTATTCTAATTTCAGGGTTAAATATATTTTTTCTCGATGTAAATATTCCATTCTGATTTTGAGATTTTCCCCCCAATGCAGCAGGTTAAATACGGGATCTAACCCATTGGCCTGGCAATACATAACCTTAGCTTTTGATAGGCTGTTAATCACCAATAAACAAACAATGTGGTAAATGACAGGCAACAGGCATGTTTGGCTCATATACAACATACTCTGCTTAATACATGTAGATGTTGTACAATATTATTTTATGTATTTGTTATAATTACATTCCAATTTGGTATAAATCCTTTGTGTTCTGTTTTGTCTGTTATATGGGCCGCCGTCATGAAAGGAACCTAAAGACGTTACTGACATAGCTGCAGATCAGTCTCATCAGGGTTTACTCTCCACCAATAACTTCATTTATCCCGTCAACACAGTGCGTATGTGCCGTGAAACACGGTGCCGTGAAACATTTTTGATATCCAGTCAATACTATTTTTGCATTTTACAGCCATTTGTAGGTGTTGACGGGATAAATAGAATAGTAGGTTAGTGCCGTGAATGGGAAAAAATATCTGGCGCGGCACGGAAACGGGATGTGCTCGGCAGAGCCTCGCCCATCCCGTTTCCTGAGCCTTGCCAGATATTTTTTCCCATTCACGGCACTAACCTACTATTCTCTATCTATTTTCCTTATTTCTGAACCAAAATATATGTTGTGACCACTCATTTGAACCGTCTCGGTGAGACGGTTCAAATGAGTGGTCACAACATATACTTCTGATGAGAAATAAAGAAATTCTTGAGCCTTGCCGGATATTTTTTCCCATTCACGGCACTAACCTACTATTCTCTATCAGGAGGTATGCCAGCCCTGGGCCTGTGCTTATTAAACTTCATTCCCAAACGTTATACTCAAAATCAGGCAGCTTGATTGGCCGAGACCTTGACCAATCAAACTTTCTGATTGTGTGCATGAGAATGGGTTTTTCGGCTATGGTCTGGATGTGTGGCATAATCTGCAGACTGATCACAAAGACCTTTCCACTTGGAAGATTCACAGTTATACATTAACTCTTTGCATGCTGGGAAACTTGTGGGCTATAAATAGTTCAAAACTAGCGGACAAGAATTCATCATATTTTCTTGTATTTCTCCCCGTAAATATCATGAATATGTCTTGGAATTTCATTACAATTGAGTCCTGACATATATAGAGAGAAATAAAACAAATACTCGTAATTCGTTTGGCGGATATTTTTGCCGCTAGCATGCAAAGAGTTAAGCTAACTAGCCACAATATCTTACGGTTACAGGGACGCCATAAACATACGGAAAATTATCTAAATGTTTTGTGGCAGACAGATGGGCAAACAATCTGACACCAATATACCCCCTCCTCAACACAACTCGTTTCGGGGCTATTAACTAGCCAGTATGACATGGACGTCATAAACACAAGGAGTGGAGTGTCATGTGCCATCCATCAATTTCAACGGGAAATATCGAACAACAATCTCTGGCAGTACAGAGCGTCATAAACATATCGAGCGAAGTCTCTGGTACACAGCTGTGACAGTTCCCTCTAGTGCCATGCCAGCCAGTTCATCATGCTGCAGCTTTCTCATGTCTCGGTCAATCTCCTGTAAAAATATACAATTGTCACTCGCCATAACAAAAAGGGGCTTATTCAGTTTTTGAGAAGTTGCACATGGACCTGGCACCAGGTCAGGTTATTCTAATTTCAGGGCTGAATATATCATTTCTCGATGTAAATATTCCGTTCTGATTTTGGGATTTTCCCCCCAATGCAGCAGGTTAAAACGTGATCGCGAACCCGTTTGCCCGGTCTTACATGACCGTAGCTGTTGATAGGCCGTCAGAAAAAGTCCCTGCACATCAGAACATTTTATCGTCATGGAGAAATAAAATCATACTGTAAATTCGCCACAAGATAAATAAACAAGAGGGCCATGATGGCCCTAATTCGCTCACCTGACTCCATGAACACCAGAGGAGAATGTGTCATTGAGTTCATGTGTTTTAAAAAAATTGTGCTATTTTTAGATGGCGGTCATCTTGGATTAAGCAATGACTCATTTTACCAAATCTGAAAATGCTTCACCCAAGGATCTTAACTTACTATGAAGTTTGGCCATCATCGGCCATGTGGTTTCTGAGAAAAGGACGTTCAAAATCTCGAATAAATGACCTTTTGGCGGCCATCATGGATGACATAATCATCCGATTCCGACAAATATTGCACCAGAGCAATCGCCGCATCGATACCTTCAATTTGATATATGACATCAGCATATTCGGTCAAAAATAAAATTTGACCCAACGGGCCACGCCCATTTTTCACAAATTTGAAAGAGCATTGTATATCAATCATTCCTACCAAGTTTCATCGAAATCCGGCCAGCGGTTCATGAGAAGAAGATTTAAGAATTTGTGCTATTTTTAGATGGCGGCCATCTTGGATTAGCGACGACCTCCATTTTAACAAATCTGAAAAGGCTTCACCCATGGACCATAACTTTTAAGTTTGGCCACCATGGGCCAAGCGGTTCATGTGAAGAAGAATTTTGAAATCTCTAATAAAAGAACAACCGTTTGACCTTTCTGCGGCCATCTTGGATGACATAACCATCTGATTTTACAAAAAAAGCACCAGAGTGATCGCCTCATTGATACATTCGATTTGATATATAACATGACCATATTCGGTCAAAAATAAAATTTTACCCCACGGGCCACGCCCATTTTTGACCCCGGGGTAACCATTTTAACAACTTTGAAAGAGCATTGTACATCGATCATTCCTACCAATTTTCGTCGAAATCCAGCTAGCGGTTCATGAGAAGAAGATTTTTTAAGAATTTATGCTATTTTTAGACGGTGGCCATCTTGGATTAGCGATGACCTCCATTTTAACAAATCTGAAAAGGCTTCACCCATGGACCATAACTCTTACGTTTGGCTACCATGGGCCAAGCGGTTCATTTGAAGAAGAATTTTGAAATCTCTAATAAAAGAACAACCTTTTGACCTTTCGGCGGCCATCTTGGATGACCTAACCATCCGATTTCGCCTCGTTGATACCTTCAGTTTGATATATGACATGACCATATTTGTTCAAAAATAAAATTTGACCCCAATTTGACCCCACGGGCCACGCCCATTTTTGACCCCGGGGTCACCATTTTAACACCTTTGAAAGAGCATTGTACATCGATCATTCCTACCAAGTTTTGTCGAAATCCAGCTAGTGGTTCATGAGAAGATTTTTTAAGAATTTAGGCTATTTTTAGATGGCGGCCATCTTGGATTAGTGATGACCTCCATTTTAACAAATCTGAAAAGGCTTCACCCATGGACCATAACTTTTAAGTTTGGCTACCATGGGCCAGTGTTTCATGTGAAGAAGAATTTTGAAATCTCTAATAAAAGAACGACCTTTCGGCGGCCATCTTGGATGACCTAACCATCCGATTTCGACAAAAAATGCACCAGAGTGATCGCCTCGTTGATACCTTCAATTTGATATATGACAAGACCATATTCGGTCAAAAATAAAATTTGACCCCAATTTGACCCCACGTGCGACGCCCATTTTTGACCCCGGGGTCACCATTTTAACAACTTTGAAAGAGCATTGTACATCGATCATTCCTAGCAAGTTTCGTCGAAATCCGGCTAGCGGTTCATGAGAAGAAGATTTTTTAAGAATTTATGCTATTTTTAGACGGCGGCCATCTTGGATTAACGATGACCTCCATTTTAACAAATCTGAAAAGGCTTCACCCATGGACCATAACTCTTAAGTTTGGCTACCATGGGCCAAGCGGTTCATGTGAAGAAGAATTTTGAAATCTCTAATAAAAGAACGACCTTTTGACCTTTCGGCGGCCATCTTGGATGACCTAACCATCCGATTTCACCAGATTGATCGCCTCGTTGATACCTTCAATTTGATATATGACAAGACCATATTCGGTCAAAAATAAAATTTGACCCCACGGGCAACGCCCATTTTTGACCCCAGGGTCACCATTTTAACAACTTTGAAAGAGCATTGTACATCGATCAGTCCTACCAAGTTTTGTCGAAATCCGGTCGGCGGTTCTTGAGAAGAAGATTTTTGAAGAATTTGTGCTATTTTTAGACGGTGGCCATCTTGGATTACGTAATGATGTAATTTTAACAATTTTGTAATCCCCCTACCTAAGGACCATGACCATGAAGTTTGGTGACTATAGGCCCAATGGTTACCGAAGAGAAGACGTTTGAAAATGTTCACGGACGACGGGCACATTGCGGTAACAATAGCTCACATGAGCTTCGCTCAGGTGAGCTAAAAAACATTACCATGCAAAAATAAGTTGTCTAATGAATTTCATGTCTAACAAGGTTATAGTAACTTTATAGAGCATCTGGTGACTTGACAAAAATCAGAGACGCACATCTCAGACAAAAAAGAAGAAAAAAATCTGCCATCCCGTGTCGCATTCCGCAAACCTTCGTGTCTGAGAACCAACGTAGTTTTTTTTATGGCCTTATGATGAGAAGCATTTAATTGTGGCTGTAATGAGAAATGGGGTTTGGGGCCATTCCATCAATGAAACACCTGTCATGCTTCCAACAAGGAATATAGATCGTTAGCAGGATACAGGAGTGTGCTATTTGATCAGGAGCTACACTGGTCACAAATTCCATAAGCACCATTTCTCCAGGTATCAACAAAATAAATAATATACACATAGACAAGTGCCTAATATTTACATGAAAAATGTTTTTGAATGTTACACAGAGCTCCAGATAAGCTGCGTATTTGCTAAATACTCAATTAAAATTGCCAAAAACCCAATTGAAATCAGAAGTAGCGAGTATCAAAAAGCAATAACAAATTTGTGGTACCTTGTCATGCTACAGAAAACAATAAACAGACCACAAATATAGCATATTTTTCTTATTTTCCATGAAAATACATCTTGGTATTTCATTAGAATTGTCTCCAAGGAGACAATTCTAATGAAATGCCAAGACATGTTTTCATTTCAAAGCAAACTATTCAATAATTGATGTATGTTGATGTGTAAACAGTAGTGTGATTTGATTTTACCCAATTAAAATATTGAAATACCCAATTGCTTCTGACAGATATGATGGAGTGAAAATACTCAATTACTAATTCCTTATCTGTAGCCCTATTACATGTACCTCGAGTATCTGCTGGCAATCTCGCAGTTGTCGCACTTCCAAGGCAGGTTTCACATGGCTCGCACACAGGTGCTGCAACATTAGAGTATCCCTATCAGTATAATAAGTCTGCATACTTTTAATCATCAAATATATGCAGTCGTTAGTTCTATATGAAATAATGCATTTCGGGGGAAGATGATTACTCCCTCAAAGTATACTTTGCTAGATAAGTATACTTTGCAATGTTGGTGAAATAGGCTACTGGCCATTCATTTTGTACTTATGCCGTATGAGGAAATGTGGCTGTGACTGGCTGTGTCGGCCTTCTGATACTTAAGTAATAAGATTAGTGCTTATCATATTACTTTTAAGTCTTTTGGGTTTGGAGCCAAGTGACTGGTGTGGAATGGACGGATATATATTCAAATGTCAGGGCTGAATATATATTTTTCTGTAAATATTCAGTTTTGATTTTGGGAATTTCCCTCATCATGGACATGTTAAATACGGGATACTCCAACCCGTTGGCCCGGCCTTGAACGACCGTAGTTGTTGATAGGCTGTTAAACACCAATAATCTATCAATCAATCCTCACCATGCCGCAGGTCTGTGCTATATCAGGAGCTAGATTGGTCACAAATCCCATAAGCTCCATTTCTCCAGTCACCTATTACCAAATTACTGTCCCTGTTTACCAGTGTCCTTTGAATTTGATCAAATAAAATGGTACAATTGGTTGATAACGGTAATTTGCAGTCCATAATGTGTAAAACCACATATTGAATATGTCAAAAGTTCACCTGAGAAACAGTATATTTCACCGCTAAATATCCGACATTGGTAGTTCTTTGCTCATTTCTGTAGACGATTTCACCAAAATTGCAAAGTATACTTACCGGTATCTTGATAAGTACAGTTTGAGGGAAAAAAATTCAATTTAAGAATAACAATTTATTTAATTTTTATTAAACTGTAGTTATTACATTATCACAGCCATTTTGGCTGAGATAATGTAATGAATTCAGTATAATAATTATGCATACTTTTATCCGACATGAAATATTTGCAGTAGTTAGTTCTATATGAAATAATGCATTTCGGGAGAAATAAATGATTACTCCCTGAAAGTATACTTAGCTAGATAAGTATACTTTGCAATTTTGGTGAAATCGGCTACAGGACTATTCCATTAATTGGAAAATTGGTACAATGTCTGAAATATATATACAAACACTGCAGATCCTGATGAGATGGCTTGTTACAAGCCGGCTCATCTGGATCTACAGTGTTTGCAAATATTTGCTTCACAGTCTGTAGGGTTGATTCACTTTTAGTCTACCTACATGTTTATAGGTGTGCAGCACCATACTTACCTGTAATCTCTCCGTGACTGCCCTGTGTACAGCTGCCGCCGTCCGAACACCACTTCTAACAGTGACCTTGACCTGCCTGACCTCTCCACGACCTTGGTGACCTTCAGAGTCGTTGACCTCAGCAGATAGATACACTGGATCGCCAAGAACAGTCAGCAGTGAGGCCTGCCCATTTGTAGCGTCGCCGTTGGTTTCGGGGCTGTCCTTCAGAATGTATCCCAGAATGCCAGCAGGACCTGGTGGAAGCATGGGGAATGCCGTGACAAAAAGTGGCTTAATTACTTTTTTACCAGGGTAACACCTGATTTAATAGCACACTCATGAAACCTGATACATTTTGTTGCAGACAAACTTCTGGCTATTAAAAATATTTAAATGTAAGTACTTTTTCATCGATAACCAACAAAAAAGTCACCCTCCTCAATAACAATTATTTGATGAAATTCCATAAAATATTTATTTTATTGTAAAAATATTTTAACATTTGGGGCTAAAAGCGATTTTTGGAAAATAATTTTTGTGGACCAATTTTAAAAATTTAAATTTTGTTTTCTTAGTTACACGGAGCATTGATTGGCAACACCTGCACATGTAGATTTAGCCGTTTAGGAGTTATTTTAAGAAAACCTACATTTTGCTGGAAATAATGAAATATGGGATGTTTACTACATATCAATAGTGAACAGTGTAGGCCCTGATTGTGTGGATGCACAATCTGATCTGGGACTAGTTGGGTCACACACCCAACACGACGATTTTCTAGTGGTGAGTCGTATACAGGATATGCTGTGACAAAATTGAACTGTCAAAGAAAGTTGTTTTGGGACAAATGCATGGAATGACATACTGAAGGACAACCACACTCCAGTAAACGCCCATCCTTAAAACTTTCTGTGCAGTGTATAATCAACTACACTGGACATAGCTCTTTCGTTCTATCAGTATTATTATTATGTTCAACAATTCTGCAAAAACCAGGAACCCACTTTTCTGATATTTCGGCACAAGGCCTTTATCAAGGAATTAGTTTCTAGTAAACGCTAATTGGCATCCATTTTAGATTTCACAAACAAATTGTGAAATCTAAAATGGATGACACTTATGCAGCCTCTGCTCAATAAATGTAAATCCATCAATCAAAATTTCCCGACGATCCTAAATTTGCACTTTTAGTAGTATGAGGTTCAGTAAAACAGCCCCCAGCATCATATTAAAATGCCCTTCGAAGTCTCTGGTTGTCAAAATTTCTGAGCATCAAAATGCAGACATATCTCCTGTTCAAAATCAATCAGTTTTATTGGTGGAGCAGGAGTTGTGTGCTAATTATCAACAAATCTAACTGCTTGATTTCAAACTGTAAATTCAAAAATTTGCTCAGACATTTTATGACAACAGACTAAGTTATGTTCTTACCAGCTCCATAGAGATCAACCACATCTCCATATTTCCCAGGCATGTTTGCATAAACTTCACAGGGAACTAATATCATTGTTCCAGAAACATTAGAACTTGAACATCCCTCACCAATCAACAGTCCAGCGGCTGGTCTTGATTCTGCCATTTTATGAATAACATCAGCTGTTCGAGTACATTTATGAATGTCTACACATTTGTAGATTGAACTTTGACCCTCAGGTAGCAGAAAGTAAAGGATATCTATACTCTCTTCATGGATGGGAACTTTGAGACATTTCATGTTGTTATCCTCATTGTTAGATGGCGATGTGATCTTAGATGCAATCAGCAGAGCAGCGGAGATGATAACTGAGCACCCTTGTAGCAGCAGGTGGGCATCTAGTGGCACAGACAAGGCAACTGATTCGCCGGACTTCAGGCCCTCCGCCAACTGGACAGACTTGGTCACAATGTTTACTTCATCTTTGTTTGGTTCACTTACAGCTACCATGATACACCAGTCATGTGACAGTGTCATAGGCATTTCATTGGTTACTTTGCAGTCCAGTAAGACCTTATGTTGACCATTATTTCTGTCTAGTCTTGCTTGGCATTTACAACTAAAGGCTTTTCTGTGTGTTTCATTACTCCCCTTTGTTGCTCCATGATAATTCCCGCCATTCTCACTAGCACCGATATTGTCAGTTGAACCGTAGCCAGCAGTGATGTACATCGACAGTAAGCAGGCAGCCACATGCACCTGCCTCAACCAGTAATCCTGCTGCTCCTGGTCCACGCGCACCTTCTCCCTTTCACTGTCCACGGCTGTGATTGCGACCAATGTGTCTTTGATTTGTTCTCCCGTACCTGCTGAACACACTGCCGCCTCCACAGGTGCATCCTGGGGACATAACTCAGTTTCCGCTCCAGTCACATGCCAACATATAAGCTGACATGCTACATCTGAAACACAGTGGAACCACAGGTGCAAGACTCAGATGTGTGACATAAACAAGAGCAACACGATAGAAAATACGATATTTATATACCTATATGGGTGAAAATAGAAACGACTCAGCGGTCCTAGTATCGTCATTAACAACTAAACCACTTTACACAGGGCCATCACGAAAACGTTTTTATTTTTTATAATATTTTTTCAAAAAATTGTGATATGCCTGTATAAGAGCAAGTGGAAAAAGTATGTCAATGACATGGGTGGGCATGTGGATTGTGTTGAGTGATGCACAAAGGATGTTGTGTCCAATTTCATGAACACATGCCAATGGGTTGGCGAGAAAATGACCTGAATGTAAAGGTTAACCAACATTTAACAGAGAATAAAATTGCTAAGTAATTCAAGTGGAAACTAGAAAATGTGTTCATAGAACATGGATGCCCCACATATCCCTTTGATAATAAACGAGGTAAAATTCCACAAGGGCAGAAAATCGAAATAAACTTTGCGCATCTACTCATCATAAGGAAGCTACATACACGTACCAAGTTTCAGGGCTGTAGCTATTACATTTTAAAAGTGTTATGACTTACAAGTCAAAAATGGGGAGATAATTCATGACCCGGGGGTCAAATAAAAAATCTAAATACTCTTTACACATCTACTCATCATAAGGAAGCTACATACCAAGTTTCAGGTGTGTAGCTATTAGGGTTTAAATGTTTTACGACTTATAAGCCAAAATTGTAAAATTCTAAGTTGCAAATGAGGAGATAATCCATGACCCGGGGGTCGAATAAAAAATCGAGATAAACTTTGCGCATCTACTCATCATAAGGAAGCTACATACCAAGTGTCAGGCCTGTAGCTTGTATGGTTTAAAAGTTTTACGACTTAACAAACGGACAGACAAGGGTAACACTAAATACCTCCTCCAATATCGTGATGGGGCATAAAAAGTAGGCCAAGGACATGAATGGTCGTGTGGACTGTAATGAGTAATGCACAAAGGAAGTTGTGTCCAATTTCATGAACATAGGGTAAGGGGTTGCTGAGAGAATTACTTGAACGTAAAGTTAACCATGATTCAACAAAATAAAATTGTTAAGTAATTCAAGCGGAAAAAGTAGGTCAAAGACATGGATGGGCGGTTTTGGTGAGTGATGCAAGAAGGAGGTTGTGTCCAAGTTTCATGAACATATGCCAATGGGTAGTTGAGACAATGACTTGAATGTAAAGGTTAACCGAAATAAGGACGCAGAAGTGGACGAAACCGGAGTGGTGACAATAGCTCTTTCAGTTGTCTTCAAATACAGACGAGCTAAAAATGTCTATTAAAAAAAAGTAATGTACAGTACAAATTCAGGTGGGTGGGGTAATGGGATTTTTTTAATGGGATTTTTTATGGCAAAAGGTCAGAGTCTTTCACCTGTGAGTCGAACCTCTCTAAACCGGAAACCAAGTAATATCAGAGCTATTTAATTGGAGCGAGTAATTTCTCTTTAATGATCATGTATGTTCATGAATATAGAGAACAAAAACATGTCATTGGATGTTATCATCCCTGAAACACAGTGGAACCTCGCTGACATGCACATTGTGGTTTGCAGAGATAAAAACAAATTTGATTGATGTTGTGAATTACAATCATCTGCAAACAGATTTAAATTTGAATGCTAGTAGCACAGTATAGTCAGCCAATAGAGGAATACAAAAATCAATATTTTTTCAAGTATTACACCAAATCTAAACTATGTTGTAGACGATGTTGCTGTTGCGAGTATTCATGCATCTATCACAGCACAGGGCTAGCTGGGTAGGCAGATTTATAAAGTATTTTATATTCACAGCCACGAGCATTGATATATTGTGATTGCATTCATCAGTAGATACAACGCGCAATAGGTGGAAAATCTGCATTATACAGTGCTCCAAATAAGCTGCGTATTTGCTTAAATACCCAATTAAAATTAACCAAAACCCAATAGAAATCAGAAGTAGCGAGTATCAAAAAGCAATAACAATTTTGTGGTACCTTTATCATGCTGCATAAAACAACAAGAGGGCCATGATGGCCGTAATTCGCTCACCTGACTCCATGAACACCAGAGGAAAATGTGACATTGAGTTCATGTGCTATTTTTAGATGGCGGTCATCTTGGATTAAGCGATGACTCTCATTTTACAAAATCTGAAAATGCTTCACCCAGCATCGGCCATGTGGTTCCTGAGAAAAAGAAATCTTGAATAAATGGACCTTTTGGTGGCCATCATGGATGACATAATCATCCGATTCCGACAAATATTGCACCAGAGTGATTGCCTCATTGATACCTTCAATTTGATATATGACATGACCATATTCAGTCAAAAATAAAAATAAAATTTGACCCAAATTTGACCCCACGGGCCACGCCCATTTTTGACCCCGGGGTCACCATTTTAACAACTTTCAAAGAGCAATGTACATCGATCATTCCTACCAAGTTTCGTCGAAATCCCCGGCTAGCGGTTCATGAGAAGAAGATTTTTTAAGAATTTATGCTATTTTTAGACGGCGGCCATCTTGGATTAGCGATGACCTCCATTTTAACAAATCTGAAAAGGCTTCACCCATGAACCATAACTTTTAAATTTGGCTACCATGGGCCAAGCGGTTCATGGTGAAGAAGAATTTTGAAAGAAATCTAATAAAAAAGAACGACCTTTTGACATTTCGGCGGCCATCTTGGATGACATAACAATCCGATTTGGACAAAAAATGTACCAGAGTGATCACCTCATTGATACCTTCGATTTGATACATAACATGACCATATTCGGTCAAAAATAAAATTTGACCCCACGGACCACGCCCATTTTTGACCCCGGGGTCACCATTTTAACAACTTTGAAAGAGCATTGTACATCGATCATTCCTACCAAGTTTCATCGAAATCCGGCTAGCGGTTCATGAGAAGAAGATTTTTTAAGAATTTATGCTATTTTTAGACGGCGGCCATCTTGGATTAGCGATGACCTCCATTTTAACAAATCTGAAACGGCTTCACACATGGACCATAACTTTTAAGTTTGGCTACCATGGGCCAAGCGATTCATGTGAAGAAGAATTTTGAAATCTCTAATAAAAGAACGACCTTTTGACATTTCGGCGGCCATCTTGGATGACATAACAATCCGATTTCGACAGAAAATGCACCAGAGTGATCGCCTCATTGATACCTTCAATTTGATATATGACATGACCATATTCGGTCAAAAATAAAATTTAACCCCAATTTGACCCCATGGGCCACGCCCATTTTTGACCCCGGGGTCACCATTTTAACAACTTTGAAAGAGCAATGTACATCGATCATTCCTACCAAGTTTCGTCGAAATCCGGCAAGCGGTTCATGAGAAGAAGATTTTTTAAGAATTTATGCTATTTTTAGACGGCGGCCATCTTGGATTAGTGATGACCTCCATTTTAACAAATCTGGAAAGGCTTCAACCATGGACCATAACTTTTAAGTTTGGCTACCATGGGCCAAGCGGTTCATGTGAAGAAGAATTTTGAAATCTCTAATAAAAGAACGACCTTTTGACCTTTCGGCGGCCATCTTGGATGACATAACAATCCGATTTCGACAGAAAATGCACCAGAGTGATCGCCTCATTGATACCTTCAATTTGATATATGACATGACCATATTCGGTCAAAAATAAAATTTGACCCCAATTTGACCCCACGGGCCACGCCCATTTTTGACCCCGGGGTTACCATTTTAACAACTTTGAAAGAGCAATGTACATCGATCATTCCTACCAAGTTTCGTCGAAATCCGGCAAGCGGTTCATGAGAAGATTTTTTAAGAATTTATGCTATTTTTAGACAGCGGCCATCTTGGATTAGCGATGACCTCCATTTTAACAAATCTGAAAAGGCTTCACCCATGGACCATAACTTTTAAGTTTGGCTACCATGGGCCAAGCGGTTCATGTGAAGAAGAATTTTGAAATCTCTAATAAAAGAACGACCTTTTGACCTTTCGGCGGCCATCTTGGATGACATAACAATCCGATTTCGACAAAAAATGCACCAGAGTGATCGCCTCATTGATACCTTCAATTTGATATATGAAATGACCATATTCAGTCAAAAATAAAATTTGATCCCAATTTGACCCCACGGACCACGCCCAATTTTGACCCCAGGGTCACCATTTTAACAACTTTGAAAGAGCAATGTACATTGATTATTCCTACCAAGTTTTGTCGAAATCCGGTTGGCGGTTCTTGAGAAGAAGATTTTTTAAAAATGTGTGCAATTTTTAGACGGCGGCCATCTTGGATTACGTAATGACGTCATTTGAACAATTTTGTAATCACCCTACCTAAGGTGAGCTAATAAAAATACCACAAATATAGCATATTTTTCTTATTTTCCACGAAAACACATCTTTGTATTTCATTAGAATTGTCTCCAAGGAGACAATTCTAATGAAATGCCAAGACATGTTTTCATTTTCAAGCAAACTATTCAATAATTACTGTCTGTTGTTGTGTAAACAGTAGTGTGATTTTATTTTACCCAATTAAAATTTTGTGATGGGAGTAAAAAAACTCAATTACTAATTCCTTACTGGAGCCCTAATTATACTAAAGTGGCTTCATGTATCCATATTGAAACTCCAATATTGTTCTGATGTTCTGCAATTGTGAAAAGCACAGGAAATCAGAAAAATAATATTGACATTATTTGGAAAATTAAGTAATAATTCACTTGTTTCTGCTTTAAACTATTTAATAATGTGTCGTCCGTATCCATATAGTTATGCTGCAAACATACATTGTTTACTGACATCAGTTCAATTTTTTACAAATTGTTATGGATTTCCATCTGTGCCGTGAATTTTCGTCATCAACTTGCAATGCCCTTTAAGGAAACTGTAAAAAATATTTTGGAACCAATATCGTTAAACTACTAAGATGCAAGTAGCATAAATATACCCAGACCCATATATGTATATTATCCCACAACACCGGTATTCCTAACTATGTCTCCTGGTTATAAGGAAAGCTGGATGTGGTGAGGGTATTTGGGTGGGATAAATAACAGAGCATGGTTGTCCTTGCCATATATGTCCTTGAGTACGAGGAGATAATCCACTCGCTAAAGCTCGCGGATTATCTCCTCGAACAGGCGGACGTACCGTGCACACAGTATGACATACCTGGTGTATCCACAAGGCCATGCTGTAAGGCAGCTGACAATCTGTTTACTCCGGTCAACCTGAAGGTTCTTGTAGCCTCGGCTGTCACAACTGTAATATCCTTACATTTCCTGTCCACCATCAGCTGCAGGGTCGTTTCATATACAAGTTCCCCCGTTGAATGGTATAGTCGGTTAACAAACACACAGGCTGCCATAACTGGACTTGCTATCATAACTGATTCAAACTGAGGCCAGCTTTGTTTACTTTCATCAATATTGGCATGGATAATTGTAACAAGGCCACTTCTGGAGATGATAATCAGGGCGGAATGTTGTGATTGTCTTGTGTTGTCGCCAGCATCCATCTCATTGTTTATTTTAAGAGTATTTGATTCAATAGTCATTGGAAATGTCTCTATGACAACACTCTCTGTCTCGCATAGAATCTGCCAGTCATTTCTATGAAGCTGTTCGTCTCCAACTGTGGAACTGTTAGTTTGAATATTTACATTGCATCTGATTGGAGCATAGAAAACAGAGCCCTCTGGTGGACACAAAATAAGAACAGGGGAGACCAATAAAGCTGTTTCTTGGCCAAACAAATGTTTGAAGAGTTTGTTATGGATGGAAATGGAATCTGTTGACGGAAACCTGTTTTTATCTACGAGATCAGCAGTGATGAACTTGGTTATAATGACAGGCAAGCAATAATGTTTGGAGTTGCACGGTATGTGCTCATTATTTTGAAAATAAAAAGTTTTGACGGGCTGTTTGTCATTGCCAGAGCTACGGAAGCCAAATTCATTGAAAAGTGCTATTAGCCGGGTACTGTTAGAGTGTTCTGTGGTAATGGCCACTAAGTGAGATCCAGTACATAAACTGATTGGCTGGGCTGACACCTGGTAAACAGAGTCAGACAACTGCAGCTTGTAGACTGGTTTTGTTGCGACTACTAAATCAAGGTCATTTTCAGTAGTACTGTTCACGGGAAGAAGGTCAGAGGCTATTTCTTGATTCATCGCAGTGTCAGCTTTGTACCTAAAATTTAAAATGGGAACACATTTCTGTATAATTATGGTACTCAAATGAAGAAGTATATTTGTCATAAATATTGAATAGTAGCTGAAATCAGACCATTTGATTGGCATAAGCACATATCATATTTAGCCAATAAAAATGCTCAATTTAGAAGATTATTGGTTGAATGACCAATCATCATAAGTTAGAGCACGAGAATGGAGTAAGTGCGGAGAAAGAGTTATCACATGACCTGATCATCGACACACATTTCAAACTTAATACACCCGGTATGCAGTAACAAAAGGTACTGTGTCTCAGATGATGTCACATATATTCCATATGAGACACGCCATGTGATTGTGTACCTAAGAAAATGTGTAAATTTTCATGAAGTATACCGGTATTTACAGAAATTGTGATATTTCCGTCAATGACGTCAAAATTCTGTCGACTTTCGACACATTTACGGAAAATGTTGTAAATTTTGTAAATAATTTTCATGAGATATCGCACATAGGTACAAACTCACATGACATATCTCATATGTGGCTGTGACTGGGGAATGGTGCTTGTGGGCTTTGGACCAGTGTAGAACCAGATCAGCCTGTGAGCCTGTGCATCCGCACAGTCTGATCAGGATCTGTACTGTTTGCCAGTCCATCAGTGAAACACCTGTCATGCTTCTAACAAGCAATATAGATTGTTATCAGGCTACATGAGTGTGCTATTTGATCAGGAGCTACACTGGTCACAAATCCCCATTTCTGTTGTCACAGCCACATATGAGGCACGTCTTGTGACTTTGTACCTTTGGTTATCTGCATAATTTCATGAAAAATATTTAAAAAAAATTACAATATTTTCCGTAAATGGAACCGAAAGTTGACAAAACTTTCACATTACATGTGGAATTATATATGTATTCCGCATGTACTCTGAACATTTTGTCAACTTCTGACTTTATTTATTAAAAATATTGTAAATTTTGTAAACGTATTTAACCAAACGTACCAATTTAACAGATCAGATTTCAAGGAGTTTGTGCATTATTTTACTACAAACAATGTACATTTACTATCATAGATGGTGATAAACAGGGGATATAATTTGATAATGCATTTCCACCCAATTATCTCCTGAAACAAAATTTGTGAAATATAAAGCTTTTTATGGCCACAATGCAATAGCAAGGGAGCATATTGCGTGATCTTGAGGTTCCGTACGTACGTCTGTCCGTCTGCTTACCAGAACTTTTCGGACAAAACTAGGTTACCTTATTATCTATAGAATAATGCATAAAACATGAGCAGTATCTTCGGGCAAGTGAAAAACTGATTCGGGCAAGTACAATTTGGCGAATTTACAATATGTTTTTATTTATCCATGACGATAAAATGCACTAAAACACAGGAATTTTTCTGAAGCAGCTGTATCTGAGAACCAAAGTACTTTTTGTATGGCCTAATTAGCTGATTTTACATGAAATTGACAGGAGGCACAACTCCGTACATATTTACCCAAGTCTGGCCTCTGCATCTGTTTGTGTCACTCTGTAAACGTGTCCGCTCTCTGCCAGACAGTACAGCACCCAGCTGTGGTCCTCGGATGTTGACATTAAACTGTAGTCTATCACAGGAGATGGTGCATACAATGACATCTGAAATACAATAGATGGGGAGACAGCTCATAGGATAACATGTAGCATGGATGGCAAAACAGTTACAATTTCCCTAGCTATATCAAATATGTTTAGAAACCAGCAGAAAGTCAGAGAAATATATATTTCCATGTAAACCAAAAACAGCGACTACAAGGCTATTACCAAGTATCAAGTAATAACTACTGTCTGTTCCACGTTTTGCTGCCGACGAACATTTGGCCATTACCGGTAAACACATTAAATGTAAAAAATATTTAAAATTAAGTACTTTTTCATCAATAACAAAAAAGTCACCCTCCCCAAAAGCATTTATTTGATGAAATTCCATCAAATATCGATTTTATTGCGAAAAACGATTTTCCTATGGGAATTTCACATGGGGGGTCAATTTCCAAAACTTTTCGGTTTTTTTTATCAAAGGGAAATGATTCTGAAGTGCTGTCAAAGCATGTTGTAAATTATTCTAAAGTGCTGTTAAAGCATGTTTTTGATGATAAAAATAGAAAATAGAAAATAAACAGCAGACGACAAAAAATTAAGATATTTTTCACTCTAAATAATATACAACATCTCACAATTTCAAACATTTATTGCAAAATGTCTGCACAACATATGGTAGAACATGTACATATATTTGTACTCACAAGATTTTGAACATACATGTATTGGGTACTGGTGATTTTAACAAAATGATTCTAAAGTGCAGTCAAACCATATTTATTATGGCAAAATCGGAAAATGAAAAATAAATGGCAGACGACAATATTTAATTCCGCATGGTAAGGGATAACGATTTTTGATTGTTAATAATTGTTATCAAGTTGTAGATATTTTTAATTGAGTATTTGGGCAACATGCAGCTTATCTGGAGCTCGATCTGCTGTGTATATCCTTGTCAGGCAACAGGTAAGTGTACTAGCAGATCAGGATCTAGACTGGCCACAAACACAACAAGCTAGACATACTTCACTGGGGTGAGTTAGGCACCGAGTCCAAGTTAGTTGTGAACGGTAACTCTTGCAATCTACTCCCGTATCGTCCGTAGGTAGAGTTACGATTACACTCATCATGCTCATAGGATTCCTCTGCAGAATAGCGAATCAGATCTGATTCGCACTTTAGCAGTTATAGGCCCTGGTGTACCGGTGTCACAGAATATTCTCCCCCCCAGAATATTCTTCTCCCCCCTTGGGGGGGGGGGGGGGGGAGGGGGGGGGGGGAAATATTCGCCGAATATTTTCCCCTCCACACAAATATTCTCACCTCCATTCATTGTAAAAATCGGGTGGGGGGGGGATAATATTCAGCGAATAATTTGCCCCCCCGCCCCCCGTCAGCCAAACTTGTGTGATATGAGTCTGATGTAGGAGAGGGGGGGGGGATAATATTCGATGAATAATTTGCCCCCCCCCCCCCCCTCCCCCCCCCCCCCTCCCAGTCAGCCAAACCTTCTGTGATATGAGTGTTGTGTAGAGGAGAGGTGGGGGATAATATTCGGCGAATAATTTGCCCCCTGCCCCCCCGGTCAGCCAAACCGTCTGTGATATGAGATGATGTGTGGTGTAGAGGAGAGGTGGGGGGGGGGATAATATTCGGCGAATATTATCCCCCCACCTCTCCTCTACACAACATTCGATAATATTCGATGAATAATTTGCCCCCCCCCCCCCCCTCCCAGTCAGCCAAACCTTCTGTGATATGAGTGTTGTGTAGAGGAGAGGTGGGGGGATAATATTCGGCGAATAATTTGCCCCCCGCCCCCGGTCAGCCAAACCGTCTGTGATATGAGTGTGGTGTAGAGGAGAGGTAGGGGGGATAATATTCGGCGAATAATTTGCCAACCGCCCCCCAGTCAGCCAAACCCTCTGTGATATGAGTGTTGTGTAGAGGAGAGGGGGTGGGGGATAATATTCGGCGAATATTTTGCCCCCCCCCCCCGCCCGTTGCCCAGTCAGCCAAACCCTCTGTGATATGAGTGTGATGTAGAGGAGAGGTTCCAGGAGGGGGGATAATATTCGGCGAATATTTTGCCCCCCCCCACCCCCCCCCCCCCCCCCCGGTCAGCCAAACCCTCTGTTGTGATATGAGTGTGGTGTAGAGGAGAGGTGGGGGGGGGATAATATTCGGCGAATAATTTTCCCCCCGCCCCCCGGTCAGCCAAACCGTCTGTGATATGAGTGTGGTGTAGAGGAGAGGTAGGGGGGATAATCTTCGGCGAATAATTTGCCAACCGCCCCCCAGTCAGCCAAACCCTCTGTGATATGAGTGTTGCGTAGAGGAGAGGGGGTGGGGGATAATATTCGGCGAATATTTTGCCCCCCGCCCGTTGCCCAGTCAGCCAAACCCTCTGTGATATGAGTGTGATGTAGAGGAGAGGTTCCAGGAGGGGGGATAATATTCGGCGAATATTTTGCCCCCCCCCCCCCCCCCCGGTCAGCCAAACCCTCTGTGATATGAGTGTGGTGTAGAGGAGAGGGGGGGGGATAATATTCGGCGAATATTTTGCCCCCCGTCGCCCAGTCAGCCAAACCCTTTGTCATATGAGTGTGATGTAGATGACAGGTGGGGGGATAATATTCGGCGGCGAATATTTTGCCCCCCCCCCCCCACCCCCCAGTCAGCCAAACCGTCTGTGATATGAATGTGATGTAGAGGAGAGGGTGGGGGGGGGGGGATAAAATTCGGCGAATAATTTGCGCCCCAGTCAGCCAGACCCTCTGTGATATGAGTGTGCTGTAGAGGAGAGGGGGGGGGGGATAATATTCGGCCAATATTTTGCGCCCCGTTGCCCAGTCAGCCAAACCCTCTGTGATATGAGTGTGATGTAGATGAGAGGTGGGGGGGGATAAAATTTGGCGAATATTTTGCCCCCCGCCCCCGGTCAGCCAAACCGTCTGTGATATGAGTGTGATGTAGAGGAGAGGATGGGGGGATAATATTCGGCGAATAATTTGCCCCCCGCCCCCCAGTCAGCCAAACCCTCTGTGATATAAGTGTGGTGTAGAGGAGAGGGGGGGGGATAATATTCGGCGAATATTTTGCCCTCCGTCGCCCAATCAGCCAAAACATCATCCCCCCCACCTCTCCTCTACATCACACTCATATCACAGAGGGTTTGGCTGACTGGGCGACGGGGGGCAAAATATTCGCCGAACCCCATATCCGACTCCGAATATTATCCCCCCCCCCCTCTCCTCTACATCACACTCATATCACAGAGGGTTTGGCTGACTGGGCGACAGGGGGGCAAAATATTGGCCGAATATTATCCCCCCCCTCCCCCCACCCCCCCCTCTACATCACACACATATCACAGAGGGCGGAGGGCAAATTATTCGCCGAATATTATCCCCCCCACAGTAACAGCAATAAAAGTCAGGAAAAAGGGGAGGGGGAGAATATTCCGGTGGAGGGCAAAATATTCGGTGAACATTCTAAATATTCGTAATGAGGGGGAGATTAGGGGGAAAATATTTGTTTACACCTGTATAAAATAGGGTTTTTAGTACCAACTCTGCGCACCTAAGATTTTTGTTACCAATGTGACTAAACATATATACTCTGTATATTTCCGCATGATAGACCTTCAGAAGTAGTAGCTTACTTAAGCCTAGTAATTTGCTTAAACAAGATGGCCGCCAATGAAAAAGTACATTACTATAATATGTAGCGGCATATCGTATTGTGGAAGCAGTTTTAAAAGCACAAATACCGATCAACTTCAGGTATTTAATAATTCATAGACGACTAAATTTTATCTATCTATTTTATTAAGACTATGATGTACAGAAATCCAACATGGCCGCCATTTTACATGAATTATTTAAAGAAACAGGCATGCACGAGCAATTAAGTGTCGATACCAAACACATAAATTATATGAAACTAACATTGTCCCAATGTGTTTAGCATATTACCATTAATAATAATACTCAACAAAAACATAACATTTGTTGTATAAACGTGTTATATTGCATATACAATAATTAGCCGACATAATGAAATGCATATCTAGTTTCTCAGATATTTATATGCAACGTCGTTATTTCAGCAGTCACAGAATGGTTAATGCAAACACAATACTGATATGTGATAAATGATATGCTATACAATGCTTATAAATCACTCTTACGATAAAAAGAGAAGTGTGTAAATCCAAAATGGCCACAAGTTTATACGAATTCTGTAAACTATGCTTATAACTTGGATATTATTGCCGGTGCCACATACCCATTCAAAACTGCAAAATCCCACGCATTTTATACACATTCGTTGATCTACAGCTTACTAAAAGCATAAAAAGGAACATAAACATATTAATTTGCATACCATATTTAAGATATCCAGCACTTTAAAATTGGAACAGCAATTTTCTGGAATTCAGGGCTATTCACGTATTACAAAAAACTTATCAAACGAGAGCATACCGATCCGCTTCGACGATTTAACCATCGGCATGCAACAGTGTTTCTCAAAACTCGTTTGAGGCAAATATGATCTGCATACTTTCATTTTCGTATGTAGCCATGCAACTAAATCACTATACACGTTCACTATTAACATACAGTGTAATTTGTGCTTATCATGCGATTTGGGAACTGTGTATAGGTGTTTATTTCATGATTAAATGTGTAATATCATCTACCAACGCTCATTAGTAATAATGTATACATGTCTTCAGATTGGAACATATGGTATCATGTGTTATTCCATTTTGTATTTTGTCTCATGCATTACCATGCACGACATACTGTGCAAGAAGAAACGTCTACCTGAGCAACAAAATGAACAAAACTCTTATGACAAATACAAAGTTCAAGCGAAATTATGTAATACAGCCAATTAAAATAATATAACACACATCATGCATGCATTTCCAGCGACAATTTAATCTACATGTATACGTGATGTTACGCCAAATGAGACTAAACGAAAGTTAGAATTGTCAACATTACATTACTGTTGTACAGTGTTCTGTTACATGTATTACCACTTTGTGTCGGTAAACATGTACTATAGATGACAGACCATGCAACCAACATATGATATGTTTGAACATGTAGTGAACATAAGATCATTTCACTCCTTTAATAGTTTGTCCTTACTCATTGCTTAATTTATGTTTAGTACTGACCTCAGGGAACCATGACTGCACATCAAGCAAGAGTGTTATTGTGTTTTGATCTGTCACATTACAGACAATGTCAAGATACCCACGACTCTCGCCAACCACGACTACCAAAACAACGTATACTACACAGTTCACATTCTAGCTGATTGCCTGAGTGCGTATTTGTGGGACCGTGTACGGCTAATCATGGACTAGTGCCTCATTCAAAACTCGGCCTACCTGCACGTATTTGGTACATTATCCTTATTAACCAGGCCAGGACGTGGTGTTCTATCTGACGTATTATTTTCTATTTTTCATGCACATGCTTAAGTGGATCAATATATGTCTAGTTTCAGTGCAGATGAGCTATTCATAATAACAACCAAATATGGAATGGAATTGCCATTCGCATATGTAGCACATTCATTTACATAAACGATTTGTATACATAGGCGGGTTTCTGATTACTTATCAACCATATATACATGTACATGTATATGTTAATTGTTCGACTTGCATGCCGTGTACAGAGATCAAAAAAAAATTCCAAACAAATGCAACAAATGCAATAAAAAAATTCTGTCAACTACACAAACATATTCTGGTATGGTATGGTAGATGTTTTTTTTCATAAGCATGACTTCCATCGCCAGCAGAGTATGATTCAGAAATGTAAGTAATAATATAACAATGTTACATTAAACCAATATAAATTAAATCAATACTCCAACGGTTGGTCGTGGAATGCATGTCTGTTGAAAGCTCCTTGACCAACGTTGTGTGCGCGTTATGTGTTCATCCTGATGTAGTGTGTTAGTTTCTTCTATACATGGATGATTTCATGTGTCTCCTTTGTGTTTATCATATCTGAAATGATAATCAATAGAACTAGTATTATTAAGCATGATCATGAAACAATGATTACTAAGCATGATCATGAAACATGAATACTAATAGGCAAAATGAAAAATTATGCTGGATAAAACACTATGTTGACATACATGTGTTGCCTAATTTCTCGTGACACATTATGGTGGATGATGACGTTGTAGACAGAATGTATCACAATGCGTTGGTTTACCACACACAGCTTGTCATACAGTGGACCTCAATGCCTGTTGACGATTCCAGTGTTACCACTGTACAGTGATCTATTATATGTTGTCTCATTTCGGTATATAATCAATATTCTGAATAAGACAAGCAGTAAAGCGGTTGACTTTGGACAGGCAGAAATTATTATATTTTCAGATGATGCCATGTGCGCATTAATACTACTAAATATACAAACACAGTGTTATGGTAGTGTCATTGTATATCATAAGCCACAACAAGAAACGAGGCAAAGCCACGAAGGCCAGGTTTTTTTTTTCCAAGCATAGACACTTGGATAACATAATTATACCCACTTTTTGTAGACTAGATGGCCGTGGCCTGCATGTCGCGCCTTGGGGCGAGGCATGGACACTAAAAAAACAAATAGATATAGTAGATGGAAAAACTTTAACCAAAAAACTTTAACCGGACACACGGACGAACGGACGAACGGACGGACGTATGCCAAAATGCCGACGATATCGCGCTTTCCGCAAGCAGGTGCGACAATGATGATAAACACCCATGTGAAGTATCAAGGTATTGGGTGAAGCAGTTGCAGAGATATAGTACACAAAAAACGAAAAAAAATTTAACAAAAAAAATCAAAGTAATTTGACCTTGACATTGGGCACAGGATCGCGCTTTCCGCAAGCAGGTACGACAATGATGATAAACACCCATGTGAAGTATCAAGGTATTGGGTGAAGCAGTTGCAGAGATATAGTACACGAAAAAACTTTAACAAAAAAATTCAAAGTAATTTGACCTTGACATTGGGCACAGGATCGCGTTTTCCGCAAGCAGGTGCGACAATGATGATAAACACCCATGTGAAGTATCAAGGTATTGGGTGAAGCAGTTGCAGAGATATAGTACACGAAAAAAATTTAAAAAAAACTTTAACAAAAAAATTCAAAGTAATTTGACCTTGACATTGGGCACAGGATCGCGCTTTCCGCAAGCAGGTGCGACAATGACGATAAACACCCATGTGAAGTATCAAGGTATTGGGTGAAGCAGTTGCAGAGATATAGTACATGAAAAACTTTAACAAAAAAATTCAAAGTAATTTGACCTTGACATTGGGCAGAGGATCGCGCTTTCCGCAAGCAGGTACGACAATGATGATAACCACCCATGTGAAGTATCAAGGTATTGGGTGAAGCAGTTGCAGAGATATAGTACACAAAAAAACTTTAACAAAAAAATTCAAAGTAATTTGACCTTGACATTGGGCACAGGATCGCGCTTTCCGCAAGCAGGTGCGACAATGATGATAAACACCCATGTGAAGTATCAAGGTATTGGGTGAAACAGTTGCAGAGATATAGTACAGGAAAAAACTTTAACAAAAAAATTCAAAGTAATTTGACCTTGACATTGGGCACAGGGGCCGCACGGTTGGGGGTCTGAATAAAAATATGGATGATGATAAACACCCATGTGAAGTTTCAAGGTAATGGGCGAAGCAGTTGCAGAGATATAGTATAACGAAAATGTTTTAACCAAAAAACTTTAACCAGACGTACATTAAAAATTTAACGTTGAAAATGGCTAAGTCAATTACGTAGAAATAATAGGTGAAGGTAAAAAAAATGGTCACATGTTGGATAGTTGTATGTGGTAGGCACCCCTTGGTTATGAAGCTGTGAAAGTTTGGTGGTCCTAGGTGGTACAGTACCAAAGAAATGGACTTAAACACGAAAACTTAACATTGTAAACGCGAAAACTTAACATTGAAAATGGCTAAGTCGACTGCGCGGAAAAAATGGGTCAAGTTAAAAAAAAAGTAACATGTTGGATAGTGATATGTGGTGGGCACCCCTTGATTATGAAGCTGTGAAAGTTTGGTGGTCCTAGGTGGTACAGTACCAAAGAAATGGACTTAAACACGAAAACTTAACATTGAAAACGCGAAAACTTAACATTGAAAATGGCTAAGTCGATTGCGCGGAAAAAATGGGTCAAGTTAAAATAAAAAGTAACATGTTGGATAGTGATATGTGGTGGGTACCCCTTGATTATGAAGCTGTGAAAGTTTGGTGGTCCTAGGTGGTACAGTAAGAAAGAAATGGACTCAAACACGAAAACTTAACATTGATTGTGGACGCCCCCCGCCGTCGCCCGCCCGCCTGGCTTTCGCCAATCCAAGAGCCTGGATTTTTTTTCAAAAAACCTGGCTAATAAAACGTATTTTGATTATAACATATTAATGTCTGCATGTGCAGCATGCCAATGGGTAACAACTATCCTTTTCATTACTTTGTCTATTTTCATACTTCTGCCCATAACACAAACATGTTAAACTGTCATTTTTGAATATTTCGTAAATGTGTTGTATTTTCTGTTACCCATGACACCATGTTTGCATGTTTGCATATTTGCGATACATAATTTCATTCTATAGCTGCCCCAAAATCGAATGACGTTTGAGCTAAAGCTTCTGGCAAAATGTGTGTTAATAATATTACCCGTCCATCCAATTGGCGGCCGGGGTTATTCATTGATGTCAGAATATTACTTTTCTAGTGTTTATTTGAAAAAGTAGATACCATAAATATACAACGCATACACCAAGTTGATGTATGCTGCATTCGTATCACGACCACATACTAGTATTGGTTGAATTTGCCGTTAAACGAGGATGGCTGGTATACGTGTAATATGAGTATGCACATTAGTACTTAATATAATTACTGATTATAAATACAGACTATTAACACATTAAATAACCGGGCCATTGTGCATACATATACAGCAGATCATACTGAAGCCATACAATTTGTACTAAATAATATTTTCAGCAAAATATTAATATCCGAACTTGTGGGTCATTCTCCATGTCCACACCATAAGTCTAGAAATATGTACGTACTTTTGAAAACACATCGGCTGTACACATATTTTAAATATTAAACAATACAATACGTAGGGAGCAATCGTGTTTTGTGCAGCCATGTATTACAAACACAAAAAGAGTTTTTGTGTCCTACAGATCAACTCAATTAATAGCTAGTGTATTAAAATCTGACCTTTCCAGGATGTACACAAGTTATAATTATTAACTTATTTCATATACATGTACATTTACT
This sequence comes from Conchocele bisecta, assembly GCA_029237695.1. Lineage (NCBI taxonomy): Eukaryota > Metazoa > Mollusca > Bivalvia > Lucinida > Thyasiridae > Conchocele > Conchocele bisecta. The sequence goes on along the minus strand of CM055265.1, from coordinate 158,689,044 downwards.
ATAAAAACGGATGGAGAGTATGGTAATATATATATACAACTACATGTAACACTTCCAATGTATATGATTAGGACATAGCAGTCTAAAAAGCATTGTAACGTTTAGTTTCAGACTGGAACATTATGTACTCATTGGTATAGTGAGTATGCCAATTTATGTACATGTACATACTTAACAAAATGCCTGTAAAATCGCGGTCATGTTAAAATGTATTAAATATGAGAAGTAAATATTTTGCAATGTGTCCGCTCGTATGTGTCAGAAATCATCATTTCCCTTCCGGTAATGATTCGATTTCGTGGGACAGATACATTAAATTCAGTATTTTTGACAACAAAAGGCAAATTTATTGCAGAATAAGTTTAATGTCAATGTTAAACTATTTTAATTCAGATGCAATGTATAGTAAAGTACAAATGGACAAGATTTGAGAATTACGGGCTTGTGAACTGTGCTGATTGATGATCGGGACATGCCCATTTGGTGCACCATACGTATGCCAACAACAGAAAATAATAACTAAACACACATAACAACAATTGTAAATACTGTTTTCTTAATGGATTGGTATTATACATAGTTTCTTTTAAACTGAAAAAAAAAAGTTTTACTTATAAATTGTGTGATTTGTCAGTAAATTACACCGGGACACCAGATGTACATAAAATATAGAATCACTGATATATGTTCTAGACTCGATAGCCACCCAGACAATATGGTTTGTATTGTACCCAGTCACAGGTGAGTCACGTCAGTGATTGCATCGTCACCTGACGTATCAAGGGCATATTGTATTACATCACGAGACTATGTCACGTGAGTTCATTTAATGTTGCATGACGTGACAGAAAATACTGTGATATACAAAAAAGGTCGGACAAAGCGGACGGACAAAGCAGGTCACTATTCGTCAATGCGTACACACGTCAGTCCCTCCATACTTCCACAGTAATCCATTTTTGACAACGTTGCTAAACATATTACTCAAACCTATCGTACATTTATGTCATCCACCCAACTTCCAGCCACCACTTCCGTAAATCAAACACAGCACCACCAAGGCTGACATGGCTTCTGCGGTAAACTGTTGACTTTTATCGACTTCTAGGGAAGCAACTCCTCTCGGGATTGTAGTATGCAATGTATAAACAACCTTGTGAAATCCGCCTCAAATAAAATTTTCAGACGAAATATTAATTAGTTAACAGTTTATGTTCACGTTGTAACAAAATAAACATACTAAACTAGTATGTGGTGGCAGAAACACTATGTAGGTTATGTATACATGGTTTACGTTCCTTCCTGAATCCAAACCGTTTGTCAAACATCGAAACGATTCGGTAGGCATACTCCGTACTTAACGTAGTCGGTATACATCGATTATATAGACTAGAGTAGAGTTGACGTTAGACGTTAAGCGACTCAATTCTGAAACGTCGTCTGCTCCACATAGTGGCGTCAGAAAACCAGGATTTCCGACGTAACGTTATTTTGAGCCTAACGTTGGAAATCGCACAGGGCGCTCATAAATGTATATACATTGTACAGAGCTATGCTGGTCTGTACAAGATGGGTACATGCTATACATGTACATCTATACGTTGTACAGACCTATGCTGGTCTATACAAGACGGGCACATGCTGTTCATCTATACTGGCTTCGGCGCGCGTGATATACAGGCCACGGCCATCTTGTTGATACAAGGTATCAAACAGTGTATATCCTCATAGAAAATGACAAGGTCTATATGGTAGACTACCAAGTGTTTACAAGTTCATCATACGGATTAAAAGTTCATTTCCTGTGTCAAATCTGTGGCAGATATCTCTGTTCTAATTATGAAGTGTGTATTTTCCTGGCTGTGATTTATGGCCCCACATACTCTCTGTGGTATGTATGAGAAAACACGTATTGTTACATTTGGGAGCGTGAAGCATGACGGTCATTTTATTGATAGGATGGCGAATAGTGCGAATTCTGATCAGACCATGTGGATGCACAAGTGATCTGGATTTACACTGACTGCAAAACCCTTAAGCTCCATTTATGCAGTCACAGCCACATTTACTGAAAACCGTTGGTAGTTTATGAGACAAGATACTTTGATGTGAGTGGCTATTGTATATGTTTCCCATTGTTCTAACTTAGAAGTGTGTAGCATTTTTCTGACTGATTTATGGCCCCCAGACTCCCTGTGCAATGGTATGTATGAGAAAACCGGTATTGTTTTTACATTTGTGAGCGTTGTAGACCCAATATAATAATAAGACTACATCTGGAAATAGAAGATGAGTGAAGACAGGTCTACACTCAGTCTGGCTATTGGATAGTATAGATGATCTATTTACCATTTACCAAAACCGTTGGTAGTTTATGAGACAATATACTTTGAGTTGAATGTCCATTTCTATAAGTTGTCTATTTTTCACATCAGGTTCAACCTACGTATATTTTCCTGTGATTTATGGCCGGACTCCAATTGCCTTGCATCATAAGAAACTAGAGCAAGTGAGCAGAGGCTCATGGATGGCCCCAGCCGCCACCTGGACCAACAAGTAAAACCTTTAATGCAAATCTTACGAACGGACAGACGCGGGATGACAAAATACCTTGTCTTATAACATAACAATGTTTTTGGTAAATGCGATGTGATGGGAGACATTGGGATTATCGGTTTTGTTTTGCGGCCAGTGTAGATCCAGATCAGCCTGTGCATCCGCACTCTTCGCCATTCCATCATTGAAACACCCGTCATGCTTCACGCTCACACATGTTAAAATACCTATTTTCTCATACATACCCAGAGAGTCAGTGGAGGCCACACGCTTCTTAATTAGAAAATATGTAAGAGATATCTGTCACAGACTTGACTGTGCTATATACATGATATAATGTGCTATTTGATCAGGATATACACTGGTGACAAATAAAATAAACCTGTTTTCTCCAGACGCACAACAACAAATGGTAAATAGATCAGGTGCTACACATATATACTAACCAATTACTACCTTGTAGTACTATGTAGTACTATGTAGATGCTGTATACCAGTGTGTGCCCCCGTAGACCCTTGTAGATAACCTTTGTAGTATATGTAGATGCTGTTATAACCAGTGTGTGCCCCCGTAGACCCTTGTACAACTTGTAGTAACTAAGTAGTACTATGTAAAAAGATGCTGTATACCAGTGTGTGCCCCGTAGACCCTTTTGTAGTACTATGTAAGTACTATGTAGATGCTGTTTACCAGTGTGCCCCTGTAGACCCTTGTTGAACCTTGAAGTACTATGTAGTAACTATGTAGAATGTGTATACCAGTGTGTGCCCCTGTAGACCCTTGTCGAACCTTGTAGTACTATGTAGTACTATGTAGTACTATGTAGTACTATGTAGATGCTGTATACCAGTGTGTGCCCCTGTATACCCTTGTAGAATTTAGTAGTACTATGTAGTACTATGTAGATGCTGTATACCAGTGTGTACCCCGTAGAAGATTGTACTGTCCCAGTAATTGTCACTGTAGACAGTTGTAGTTGTAGTAATACTTTGAATGCATGTAGACTAGTACACAAACACGCCCATCAGGGAAAGTGGAATGATTTCTTGCCATATCTATAAAGAGACCAGCAGCCAATTGTGAGGGTTAATAATTTCTCAGCTCACCTGACTTGGGAAAATATTATAGGTGTTTATTAGACCCAGCGGAATCCTTTAAAACGGACATGTGTAAGTACATTTGAAATACAGTAAATATTGTTCCCAGTGTTGTAATGCAACCTTCAAGAGAAACAGCATTTAAGAGTGCCGGGTACAGGAACTGTCCGAAATTCCACCCAACTGGCAACTATTTACTGGCTGCCATCAGCTATCATAAGTTATAACAAACCTTTTCTTTGCCATTGCAATATACACGTAAAAAGTTACGTTTTCGGCAATACACATTATACGCGTAAGGGAATATTCTTGCACTCTCAAGATGTATCGTTTCCCAGGTACTCATTGTGTAAAAAATAAAACCGAAAGTAGATGTGCCTGTTCAGTATAATTGTTGTTGTTGTATTTATGTCGTGATTTCCAGCCGCCGGCTTTTCGGTCTCATCTCTTCTCATAAAGAAAGGGCTACGAGGACGGACGGGACATCGGCCAGTGTTGCTAATCAATTTTGCGCGGATATCTGCACTTCATCACGTAAAAAATCGCTTCAGTAGTAGTTGCTGAAATATTAAATAAAGTATGTATGAAGTGGAGATTTGTTCTTACCTGCTTCAGTGCAACCCATCCAAAGAGCAGGTGCCATTGACGTACTATACACACCGTGAAATAGCAGGTGCAGATAATTTGTAAAATGAATAGATTGTGCGGACAAATAATACGAACTAATCAAATTCACTCACGCCTCAACGTTAAAGGTGCATGCCCACCCAGTAGGCAGAACATGTTCTTTATAGGAATTAAATAAGTGTCCAATTGTGTCACTATTCCGCCAGTTCTAAAAATTACGAGTACCCGCTATACAGATATAATCATTTAGCAATGATTATTTTACTGATAATGACACGCGGTGGTAGCAGGCTATTTTCATATGCAAATAGGCATGATATTTTTTTAATTATTTATATTAATTAAGTGCGTCACCGGAAAAAAATAATATTTTCGACAGATTATAAAGTATGATCATAGCACATCAATGAATACATACTGCAAATACATAGTAATGTCTGTTAACATTTTACGGAAACACGGTTATCGCTCCTGATATCAGTGTGGAAATTTGCGTCTGATATAAAATGTATGATAATGCAATAAATACGTGGGGTAATGGTGAATGGATGTTTATTTTGCTAGATAATGTCTCAGATGATGTCTCTGATATAAAGAACATATAGTGCCTACTGAGTGGGCATGCACCTTTAATGGTGTTGGTTAAAGGTACATGCCCACTCAGTAGGCACAACATGTTCTTTATAGGAATTCAATAAGTGTGTAATAATTATTGTGTCACTATTCCACCAGTTCTAAACATTTCGAGTGCCCGCTATCCGCTATATATAATAATAATTTAGAAATAATTTGTTTACTGATAGTGACGCGCGGCGGTATCAGGCTATTTCCATATGCAAATGAGGCATGATATTTGTATTAATTAAATGCATCACGTAAACAAAAATATATTTTCGACAGATTATAAAGTATGATCATTGCACATCAAACAATAAATACAGATAATAAACAGTAATGTCCGTTAACATTTTAAGGAAACACGGTTATCGCCCCTGATATCCGTGTGGACATTTAAATCTGATATAAAAGGTATGATAACGCCAATCGATGTTTTGCCTACTGAGTGGGCATGTACCTTCATGTGTCTCGCTTGAATTTAGAGGCACACAATGCAAATTAATGTATTCGATTAACACTTCATATAACAAGAACTGACATCGTTAAGTGAAGCTAATCCCCTCGCTGGCAGCATTAATAAAACAATCAAGTCCTCAGTGATATTGACTTGGTGCGGTCGGACATGGGTCGTATGCAAAACAAAGAACCACCCCTACTAGGCTAGACACACGGCACAGTGTGGCCAAATATTATCGAAATCGGTGAAGCGGTTCATGAGTTATTGAAAAATGCAAGGTGTTACTAACGTATGTACGTACGCACTCACATACGTAGAAAAAAAGCTTTCCGTCACTCTGTAATATGTCTCTGCATAATCCTACAACATCTCAATAGAGAAGACCGGAGCAAAGCATGCCCTAGCTTGCTGTAACTGTTATATGCGCGAAAGATGATACATGTACCCGTTTTCTCAGTCAGGCACACATGCAGCTAGCTAACTAATATCACATACTAGAATACATTCGCGGTAGATGGTATCGCGCAATTTATGTACACTATACAAGTGTGCAAATTGCAGATACCAGTTGGCATATTGGCCCACTATGTGTGCGACTCTTTCAGCTTTGGGAATTGGTTCAAACAGAAACATATACATCTAACCATAAATCCTTGGTTCAAAGAATCTTCCATAGTCGGGCCTATGAGCTCGGAAAATTTGTCAAAACAATGGCTGTTCCATGGCCTGTTTTTCTTTCCGAATTTATTATTAGTTGCAATGTAGTAAATGTAAATATAAAGGCTTTGATTTAAC
>CM055265.1:158634834-158682393 GCA_029237695.1 Conchocele bisecta | reverse complement strand
CGCGCAGCTGGGCCCATGCAGTAACACGTGATGTGAAGGTTGCGGTATCGATTTTTCTATTGGACGACCTGTTAAATTTATGCGGATTGTGGATCACGTGATAACTGGAGACATGTGACCTGGGCTGTGTACACGACAGGGTGTATACCACAGGGTGTCGAGCTGTTACATGCTAAATTAATCGCACTTAATGAATCGGGCCTTAACATCGAGGGCCGTATTAATTAATTGGCGGTTTCTTCAATGAAAACAATACAATTCCTTGGTATAATCCCACTTAATTGATGCCACCCGGCTGCTTGGCCGTGTACCGTGTCGGTCAGTGATCAGTTATCGAGATGTGTCAAGACGCGAGAAAATCGGGAAAAACGCTCTTCTGTGACCAGTCTGGTTTTACCCTCAATATCCCGTCATAATCTCATAAATATCTTGGATCGTTCTCTATACAGGTCTATGATAGTTTTACATTCGCAGAAATATGCAATGAAATGGGTTTGTAAACTTTATATTGGGGGCAGTATCATAGTTTGTTTACACAATCTTGTGTAAACTGCACACGCACATGGCTGGTTCTCCATTGTATGTAAAGCTAATCGCGCAGCTGGGCCCATGCAGTAACACGTGATGTGAAGGTTGCGGTATCGATTTTTCTATTGGACGACCTGTTAAATTTATGCGGATTGCGGAACACGTGATAACTGGAGACATGTGACCTGGGCTGCGTACACCACAGGGTGTCGAGCTGTTACATGCTAAATTAATCGCGCTTAATGAATGGGGCCTTAACATCGAGGGCCGTATTAATTAATTGGCGGTTTATTCAATGAAAACAATACAATTCCTTGTTTGAAAGTCGTGTAGTGTGATAATAGATGCCCGATTTTAATAGTAAGAAATCTAAATACATTGTATTGTCAAATGTGCGCAACCTCAATGTCTCTTGGATGTCCGTGACAGTTTGACGCTTTGAAAACAAAGAGTTTACAGTTACGCGATAACCGTAAGAGAAATGTTCAGTGAAATTATGATTTTTATCACTTCTCCCTAATTTTGCCTCACTTCTCCCTATTTTGCCAGGATGGAGAAGTCACTTCTCCCTAAATTTTTGGCCTAGCTTGAACCCTGACCTTGATACTTCACATGGGTGTTTATCATCATTGTCGCACCCGCTTGCGGAAAGCACGATATCATCAGCAATTTGGCATATGTCCGTCCGACCGTCCGTCCGTCCGTCCATCCGTCTGTACGTCCGTCTGTCGTGTTAAAGCTTTTTATTTCGTTAAAGTTTTTCCATCTACTATATCTATTTTTTTAGTGTCCATGCCTCGCCCCAAGGCGCGACATGCAGGCCACGGCCATCTAGTCTACAAAAAGTGGGTATAATTATGTTATCCAAATGTCTATGCTTGGAAAAAACCTGGCCTTCGTGGCTTTGCCTCGTTTCTTGTTTTCCATTTTGCTCATCAAAAACATGGTTTGACGACACCTTTGCTTTGGAAATTATTCTAAAGTGCTGTCAAACCATGTTTTTATTCAGAAACAATATGAAATATATACTAACATCAGATGACGATTTACGTTTCCTGTATTCTAGGGGTTAAGGACCATTTAGTTGTTTGATAATGCTTGTGATGGGATGGGTTTTTGCTTAGAGGTTAGAGTACTGGACTTCAAAAACCAGAAATTATGTTCAATCCCCGTTTCATTATCCCTTGACAATAGGCAAGAGGGGATATAATGTTAGTCCACGTACGTATGTACGTGCATTAGCAGTGGTTAGTAATGTAACAGGAAGAGAAAAATATGCACCCGACCCAGGACTCGAACCCGGCACCTCCCGCTTACAAGGCGGTCACTCTACCGACTGAGCTAACCGGGCACAGACACATATCTTCTCTCCAGAGTTACTAGATCCGTACCATGACAGTAACACCTTTTTCAATAACTCATGAAACACTTCACCGATTTTGATAATAATTGGCCACAATGTGTGGCTAGGGATGGTGCTTTGTTTTGCATATGAACCACGTCCAACTGCCAGGTCAAGGTCACTGAGGTCTTGTGTTCATCTTGGTTGTAAGGCAAATTTGTAAGACAACAATGTTAGTTAGTTTTTATGCCCCCACCAATTTATTTGGGAGTGGGGGGGTGGGCTTTATGTTTTACCCCTGTCCGTCCTGCATCCGTCTGTGCGCCTGTAAGGAAAATGTGTTTAAGTTGTCAATAACTCCTTAACTCGATCACCAATTTCAATAATATTTGCCCACAATGTCTGTCTAGGGATTGTGCTTTCTTTCGCATACGTCCCACGCTCAAACACCCGAGGTCAAGGTCACTGGGCACTTATGTTCACCTTGTTTGTAAGGCAAATGCATTTAAGTTTTTAATGTTTTCTCAATACATATTTTAACTCCTTCACCAATTTCTATCATATTTTTGCACAATGTCTGTCTAGGGATGGTGCTTTATTTTGCATACAACCCAAGGCCACTTGGCACTTATGTTCACCTTGTTTGTAAGGCAAATTAATTTAAGTTTTTAATATTTTCTGAGGATGGTGCTTTGTTTCACATAGGACCCACACCCGAACACCCAAGGTCAAGGTCACTGGGGACGTATGTGCACCTTCTTTGTATGGCAAATGCGTTTATATTTTTAATCTTTTCTCAATAATTTCTGTTTTCTTTCACGCATCTGCTCGTTTTCTATCAAAGCGGTATGTGGGGGAATCGTGTTCTATGAACACATTTTCTAGTTTTATCAAGGCTGCCAGTATGACCCACTTTCGACTGCCCAAGGTCAAGGTAACTGAGGACTTGTGATTTTTTTTTTTTATTATTATTATTATTAGTATTTTCAAGGCTGCGAGCGAGGGGATACGATTTGTTTAACGATGCAATTTCTTGTTGTATTTACATCCCATTGGTATTAACTGAGGACTCAACTCTATATGACCATATAGAGCTTCAGATAAGCTGCGTATTTGCGTAAATACCCAATTAAAATTGTCAAAAAACCCTTTGAAATCAGAAGTAGCGAGTATCAAAAAGCAATGAAAAATATGTGGTGTCTTTATCATACTACAGAAAACAATAAACAGACCACAAATATAGCATATTTCCTTATTTTTCCATGAAAATACATCTTGGTATTTCATTAGAATTGTCTCCCCAAGGAGACAATTCTAATGAAATACCAAGATGTGTTTTCATTTAGAAGCAAAGTATTCAATAAGTGCGGTCTGCTGATGTGTAAACAGTAGTGTGATTCTATTTTACACAATTAAAATTTTGAAATACCCAATTGCTTCAGAAATGATGGAGTGACAATACTCAATTACTAATTCCTTATCTGGAGCCCTGACCATAGCTGTTAAAGTTTCTGGGATTGTAAACCCATTCACTTTCACTTTTCATAGGTTCTGATCGGAATTCTGATTCCATGATGTCTCTGTTTGAGGGGTGCCAGATCGCCCTCGACTTGAGCACGAGCTTGAGATTTAAGGCTAAGTCTCAACTGAGGAAAAGTATAACGGAAAATGGAGGGACTGTCTCTTACATCGTCACAAAAAAGGTAAGAACATTAATGAGAAAAGGGTGCCTGTTTGGCTGCAGTTTAGGCCTCAGATCTATTAAATGGACAATTTCAGTAGCCGATTTCACCAACATTGCAAAGTATACTTTACTAGCAAAGTATACTTTGAGGGAGTAATCATTTATTTTTCTTGAAATGCATTATTTCATATAGAACTAACAAATGCATATATTTCATGATTAAAAGTATGCAAAATTATTATACTGAATTTATTACATTATCACAGCCAAATTGGCTATGATAATGTAATAAATTCAGTATAATAAAAAATAATAAATTTATCATAAAATGGAAAATTTCTCCCTCAAAGTATACTATGCTACTAAAGTATACTTTGCAATGTTGATGAAATAGGCTACTGGTTTTGGGCTCTTTGACAATTACACCTTTAACCCTTACCATTCTGAATTAGATCTGCTGTTTATTTTCTATTTTCCTCATCAAAAACATGATTTGTAAGTGCTGTAAAATCGTGTTTTTATTGAAGAACGAAGATAAAACAACAGCAGACGACCATTTTCGTGTGCAGCAGTCTAAGAGTTAATCCTTTCAACAATAAATAGCTGCAATGGATTTTGATTTGTTAACCCTTTCCATACTGAATTAAATTGTGTTGTCTGTCGTTTATTTAATCTTTTTCCATTTTTCTATTTTTCTCGTAAAAAGCATGGTTCGACAACACTTTAGAATCATTTCCAATGGAAATTATTCTAAACTGCTGTCGAACCATGTTTTATTGAGCCAGTCAACAAAATATAAAACAACAGCAGATACAATTTACGATCCTGCATTAATTTTCTGACCAATCCAATTGTCACAAAATAATTTTTCACATTAGACCATTCATGAAAAGGTGGTGATGTCTTTTCTAACAAAACATAAAAAAGTGCAGATCTTGATGAGACGGTTCGTTACCAGCCAGCTCCTCTGGATCTACACTGTTTGCAAACACTGGTATAGAGGTCTGTGTTGAAAGGGTTATTCATTAATTTCACTAGTGTCTATAATGGAAATTTATTAGCACGCCTTTTGAAGAAAGAAGTGCTTATGGCATACCCCCGGCGTCGTAGTCAACGTCTGTCCGTCCGTTTGTACGTCCGTCCGTCTTCAAAAATTCAAAAACGTAATGTTGGGGGAAATTTCTCTAATGATTCTCTATCATGCTGTGACAAATCCACAATGCTCAGACCCCCGTTAACCCCAAGGTCAAGGTCACAGTCTTAGTGCTTTCATAAACTTAACGTTGGGGGGAAATTCGTTATAATTTCTGTTTCCTTTCTCCAAACGTTTTTATATTTCACACATGCCTTTCTCTAATGATTCTCTATCATGTTGTGACAAATCGACAACTCTCAGACCCCCGCTAACCCCAAGGTCAAGGTCGCAGTATTTGTACTTTCATAAACTTCATGTTGGGGGAAATTTGTTATAATTTCTGTTTACTTTCACCAAACCTTTTGATATTTCACACATGCCTTTAACTAATGATTCTCTATCATGCTGTGAAAAATCCATGATGCTCAGTGCCCCGCTAATCCCAAGGTCAAGGTCACAATCTTAGTGCTTTCATAAACTTAACGTTGGGGGAAATTTGTTATAATTTTTGTTTCCTTTCACCCAACGTTTTCATATTTCACACATACCTTTCTCTAATGATTCTCTATGATGCTGTGACAAATCCATGACACCCAGACCCCCGCTAACCCCAAGGTCACAGTCACATACTTTGGGATTTCATAAACTTAACGTTGGGGGAAATTGTTATAATTTCTGTTTCCTTTCACCGCTGATATTTTACACAGCCCTTCCTCTAATGGTTGTCTATCATGCCATTACAAATCCACGACCCGCAGAATCCCCGCTAACCCCAAGGCCAAGGTCACAATCTTAGCGCCTTCGCAAACTTAATATTGGGGGAAATTTGTTACAATTTCTGTTTCCTTTCACACAGGTTCTTGATATTTGTTAACCAGGCGCTCTTAGTTGTCTTCTGACAACTCTTGTTTTTAAATGTGGTATAGTAGGATAATTTTCCAATAAAAAATAAAGAAATGTCCAAATTTTTCCTTAATGGTACAGGTATAGCGAAACTGCTATATTATGCCAAACCAATGTATCTCCCATGTTTATCACAGTTCTTGATAGTACGTATTTGAATATAACGCATGTATTTGGAAGTTTCATCAATAAAACAATGCGATTGGTTGATATTGGTCATGTACTATATATGCATGGAGTGAAAAACCACATGTTGTATAACTGACACACAGTGCCTTTAATGACTGATTTTATAGAATATGACCTTTTGTTTCAAATGCAGTAGAAGCATACATGTGACAGAATATATATACAGTATATGGTAGATCTGATCCTGTTATTATAAGTGTATATTATACGTATGCGAGTTGCCATTTTAGTTTGTATATGCTATCGGACAGTTTCACCACTTGGTGCGTTTGACACATACAGCAAATACTATGGTAGAATATCTAATAAAATTTGGTGCAATACATCCCAGATACTAGTACAAGTATATAGGACGACAATGTCATATACATATTATTTCAGCAGACTACACACAAAGCTAGATTTCTGAACTTTTGTACCATCACAAAATATACAATGGACACTTTTCAATGTGTACATTGTCAAACTGATGCACTGTCTATTATTAGAAGTACACCTGCCACAGGTAAAAGCTGTATTTACTCGTATAGCAGGTAAGTATACAATTGTTAAAATACACTCGGATAACTGCTTACAAGTCACTGGATTCAATACAGTATGTATGGTAATACAGGTATACATTTACTGCACTGTGTATTGTTTTTACTGTTACAGTCTTTACTGAATTCTGAAACATTTTAACAAAGGGTCAACAAACACTTCAGATATCAGACTTTGTATATAAATTTGATGAAAACAAGGCTTAGCACGCTGTAGTCTGATAGCTCCCCATCATGTTGCACCAAATTGTATGCATGTGTTTGTCATAATATTAGTGGTATGTGTCAAACGCAATAAGAGGTAGATCTGGTCGATGATTTTGTACATACTAAGATGGCCGACATGGCAACTCTATGCACTGTGTAGGATATAGTAAGAAGAGAATATTCACATGTATGTTATGCATATATCCCATCACATTTACAAAGCAATTATGCATGAATAATAGGATGATCCGGGGTCCTACGGGTCCTTAATGGGTTAATTTCTCTTTCCACAGAGCACTCATGTTGTGTGCAACGATCCAGAGAAAGCAGACATATCATACAAATGCAAGATGGCCTGCAAATATGGCATTCCCGTAGTGTCGATTGAATACATTGAGGAGAGTGTCGGTAAAGGGAAATTGTTGAATACAGATGACTTTCTTGTGGCAGGGAAGTCAAAATCTGAAGAATTTAGTTCAGGAAAAATAACAGGTAAACGAGCTGTCATTGATGACAGATATATCATATTTATTCATGGTTAGTCAATTTTCATGTTGGCGGGAGGATTTTCTTGTCACTGGCCCAATTTAGCTAGTGACAAATCGGGAAAGGCCATTCTGTATGTTCCGAAAATGTCTTGAAACTTTCAAAATTCGCATCTTTAGTTCCATTTTTAGCTCACCTAAGCCAAAGGTTCAAGTGAGCTAATGTTACCGCTATTCATCCGTCGTCGTCTGTCCACAATTTCAAATGTCTTCTTCTCCGGAACAGCTGGCCCGATGTTGGTTGAACTTCACACACGTGGTACAGGTAGGGGGATTACAAATTACATATTCATTTGAGAATTGTCATTTTTGCCGCGCCTGCTTTAGCAGAAGGCGCGACTATAGTCGCCGCTCGCCACTTTTTCCGTCGTCGTCCGAAATGTAAAAAACTTTGTACAAGCTTCGTCATCATGCTATAACTGTAATATTACTTTACAGATTGCTTCAATATTTGGACACTTGATACATGTAAGCATTAGAAACACACTCATCTCGCCAATTCACATGATCTTGACCTTTTTTACCTTCAAATTTTTGCTGAAACACTTAGCCATTTTTTTTTGCGTCAAAAACTTTGTTCAAGCTTCGTCATCATGCTATAACTTTAATATTACTGGACGCATTCCTTCAATGTTTGGACACTTGATACATGTAACCATTTGGAACACACTCATGCCGCCATTAACATGACTTTCACCTTTTTTACCTTCACATTGTTGCGGAAACATTTTTGTCGCATCTGCTTTAGCAGAATGCGTAACACTTTTTCCTTCGTCATCATCTGGCGTTGGCGTCTGCATCATCGTCCACGTCATTGCTGTTGTCAGCGTCGTCATCATCGTATCCTCAGCATGAAATGGGTTAATCAATGTGTGACCCCATGATATGCATGTCCATGTCAAAGTAATGCAGAAACTTTAACAAAAATCCTGCTACAACATTGTTTTGTACTGACACCGCTTCCGTGGCGTACTTCTTGTTTCAATTACATAGAACATATACAGACATTTTTATTTAAGCATGATTTGTATTAGCTACAAGAGTTGCCTACGATATGGTGGAGAGATATCGTAGCAGGGTAGCAATTTTGTTTCTATATTTGTATGAGCTCTTGTCCGACCAAAACCAAAATTGAAACCCTTGTTGTTTATATTGCAGCACCGATACAATTGCAATCAAGTGAAACCCAGTCCTCAGAGAGGTCCTACTGTAGTACATAATGGGAGGTCCCCAGGGTGTCCGGCTTAGAGAGGCTTCACCGTAAATCAGGCATTTGATAATTCTGAGCCATAGCTGAGTGCTATGTGATTCCGTACAGACATTATCACCTGAGATAAATGACAAAGAAACGTATCAAAAATAAGATCACAGGTGTTTTCTTGGTGTCTGTTTTAGAGAGGTTCCACTGTATATCTATTGAACCACCCAATAAATAGTCGAGTTACCCCACCAGTCAACCACACACTTCTGTTCAACTGCAAGGTCTAATGTGGCTGTGACTGGAGAAATGGGGCTCATGTGATTTGTGACCAGTGTAGCTCCTGATCAAATAGCACACTAATGTGGCCTGATAATGGTCTATATTGCTTGTTAGATGCATGACAGGTGTTTCTTTGATGCTCATGGTTGATATGAATGTACACTGGTCGCAAAACCTGTAAGTCCCATTTCTCGAGTCACATTCTACTGGGCATTGTGTCGAAGTCAACACCAATTCATACAGCAACCAATCTATTGTAACAATCAATCAATAAATCAATCAATGACTTTCCAGCCACCAAGTACCAGAAGAAAGAGAAGAAGAAACAAGCCAGGCCGGTGATCAATGCTGGAAACTTTAAACTCTGGAAATCGGATGACAAAAACTGCCCCAAATATCTCGATGACTATCAGGTGGCAAAATTTGCCATGTTCAAGGGTCAGGTGAGCGGATTAGTAAGAAATGTTGGAGCAAGGTAACTAGTAACTCTGAAACCACTGTCTTAATTTTTTGTCGTCTGCTGTTTATTTTCCATTTTTATCATCAAAAACATGCTTTGCCAACACTTAAGAATAATTTACAACATGCTTTGACAGCAATTCAGAATCATTTCCATTGGAAATGATTCTGAAGTGCTGTCAAACCATGTTTTTATTGAGAAATAAGGCAAGATATAAAAGCAACAACAGATGACAGTTGTTGTGTGTCACGGTCTAAGTGTTAGTAAATGTGTTAACCCTTTCAACACTACAGACATCAATCATAATATTTGCAAATAGTGCAGATCCCGATGAGCCAGCTCGTAAACAGTGTTTGCTTTTTTAAGCTCAACTAAGTAAATTTCAACTTTATTACAGTATTTTCACTACTCAATTTGAAAATCAATGCATATTTTCACATTGCTGTGAGTATTTTGTACTCTCGCTTTTGATAATCAATGCATATTCTGCTAACATTAGTGCATAAAATACGCCAATACGCATCTTATCTGGAGCTCTGGGGCCGTAACTAATGTTGGAAGAACTTGTAGCCCAAGCCCATTGTAAATACCTGACACTAATCTACTGTATGTTTTACCCGTTCACCCCTGATCTCGATCTACACTGATTGCAAAACCTATAAGCAGAGCTCCAGATAAGGTGCGCATTTGCTTAAATACCCAATTAAAATTGCCAAAAACCCAATTGAAATCAGAAGTAGTGAGTATCAAAAAGCAATGAAAAATTTGTGGTATCTTATCATGCTACAGAAAACAATAAACCGACCACAAATATCGCATATTTTTCTTATTTTTCCATGAAAACACACTTGGTATTTGATTAGAATTGTCTTCAAGGAGACAATTCTAATGAAATACCAAGTCATGTTTTCATTTAGAAGCAAGCTATTCAATAATTGCGGTCTGCTGTTGTGCAAACAGTAGTATGATTTTATTTTACCCAATTAAAATTTTGAAATACCGAATTGCTTCAGAAATGTTGGGAGTGACAATACTCAATTACTAATTCCTTATCTGGAGCTAGCCATAAGCCATTTCTCTACTCACCGCCACATTTGATATACATGTACATGCTGTATCGGCATTGATGCTTTGTTCTTTATAGCTTCCATTCTGCAAGACATTAATATATTTATCCTTTTTTGCACTTATTTTATTATACGCCCGTTTGAAAAAATGGGACGTATTTACGATTCACCTTGTACAGGCGGGCGGCAGGCGGGCGGGCGAGCACAGCTTGTCCACGCAATAACTAGAGTTCTACTTCACCGGTTGTAACCAAATTCGGTATACATGTTTATCACGGCAAGACGAAGAAGGGTATTGATTTTGAAATTTTTCCGATGACTTATCTTCCCATGGCAGCCATTTTTAATTTTCGCACTCTGTATCCTTGTCCACGCAATAACTCAAGTTCTACTTCACCGATCTTAACCAAATTTGGAATACATGTTTATCACGGCAAGACGTAGAAGCCTATTGATTTTCAAAATTTCCGATGACTTAGCTCCCCTTGGCGGTCATTTTTAATTTCGCACTTTGTATCCTTGTCCAACCAATAACTCAAGTTCTACTTGACGGATCGTAACCAAATTTGGTATGCATGTTTATCACATCAATATGAAGAACCCTATTGGTTTTCAGTGAGTTATCTCCCCTTGTTGACTGGCCTTGCCTCGACAGGCGTATATTGTGATTTTCGGCACTCTTGTTCATTTCAAGTGACTTTGGTGTGGTATGAACCTGGCACCATGTTGGTTATTCTAATTTCAGGGCGGAATACCAGTATATTCCATTATGATTTTGGTATTTTCCTCCTAATACAGCAGGTTAATTGCGGGATCGAACCTGCTTGCCCATCTTTAAATGACCTTAGCTGTTGATAGGCCATTAAACACCAAAAAATCAAATCAAATTTTCATTTCAGAAAAATGAAAAGAAGAAGGTGCAGACGACGTTTGCTGTCATTGAGATTCATGTACAAGAAAAAGCCGTCGGAGAGCAATCTGCTGACAACTTCAAATTTAGAGTTGCCTCGCATACAGGAACTCTCCACAGTGTCGAGGTAAAATTCCAGCATATATTGGCTATGGCTGGGGAAGTGGGGCTTATCACAGGTGGAAGACTCCGACAAGACACCAAAGAAATGCCCAATAAAAAGAATCCATTACCCCAACCCCTTGGTCTCATACTGTACTATGTTCTATTTATACAGAACATAGTACTGTATGAGACCAAGTGGGTGGGGTAATGGATTTTTAATGGGCATTTTTTTCTGTGTCATTGGTCCGAGTGTTTATAGTATTTGTGATCAGTGTTGTTCCTGATCAAGTAGCACACTTCTGTAGCCTGATGTGATCTATATTGCTTGTTAGAAGCGTAGCGGGTGTTTCATTGACTGAATGGCGAACAGTGCAGGCCCAAATCAGACTGCGCGGATGCGTAGGCTGATTTGGGGCTACACTTGTCGCATAACATGTAAGCCCCAATTCCAGTCACAGCCACATTTATATCGGCCTAACTTGATTAACCTTAGAC
The DNA here is from genome assembly GCA_029237695.1 of Conchocele bisecta. Classification (NCBI taxonomy): domain Eukaryota; kingdom Metazoa; phylum Mollusca; class Bivalvia; order Lucinida; family Thyasiridae; genus Conchocele; species Conchocele bisecta. The sequence continues at coordinate 158,670,804 of CM055265.1, read as the reverse complement.
CGCTATCTTATTTTTTTTGTCGTCTGCTGTTTATTTTCTATTTTTATCATCAAAAACATGCTTTGACAGCACTTCAGAATCATTTCCAATGGAAATGATTCTGAAGTGCTGTCAAAGCATGTTTTTATTGAGAAATAAGGAAAGATATAAAAGCAACAGCAGACGACAATTGGTGTGAGTAGCGGTCTACCAGTCACTCGATTTGGCCAGAATAACTGCTTGGAGCGGAGACCAGTAGCCGATTTCACCAACATTGCAAAGTATACTTTACTAGCAAAGTATACTTTGAGGGAGAAATTTTCAATTTTGTTAAAAATTTATTAATTTTTATTATACTGAATTTATTACATTATCACAGCCATTTTAATGGCTGTGATAATGTAATAAATTCAGTATAATAATTCTGCATACTTTTAATCATGAACTATATGCATTTGTTAGTTCTATATGAAATAATGCATTTCAGGAAAAATAAATGATTACTCCCTCAAAGTATACTTTGCTAGTAAAGTATACTTTGCAATGTTGATGAAATGGGCTACTGGGGCGTGTTTCACCAACCTTTGTAAGACTAAGAAGTTTGTTAGTTCAAAATTAGAATTTAGAATAGCATTTACACTGATAGGCGATGTTGATAACATTTTAGTGGATGTGATGTGTGTTTAGTGATGTGCACATGTAAACGGAAAATGGTAGCATTAGTTAGCCAGATTAATGTGAGAATCAAATTCTATTCAAATCAAATTCTTCGTACAAACGTTTTTATCGCACAAAGTTTAGTGAAACGGCAGGTGCGGATACAGAAATAATTGCAGGGGGAGGGTCTGTAATTAAAATTTGGCATAGCCGACCTCCGCGAGCGCGAAATCGTAAAGTAGGGGGGTCAGGAAATTTTTAGATGCCAGATCGCTGCAGATGCGATTTCCTGACACCCAGGTCATGAAAAAAGTCATCCAACTAGGTGTACGTATTGGCGCATTTTGCGCAATTACTTTAGCTGAATACGCATTGATTATCAAAAGTGGGAGTACAAAATACACACAGCAATGTGAAAATACACATTGATTTTAAAATTGAGTAGTGAAAAGTTCATAAAGTTGAAAATTCACTTAGTTGAGCTGCAAAAAGGAAACAGTGCAGCTCAATTAAGCGAATGTTTAAACTTGTTAAAAAATGTTTATCATTCGTTCCATATTTAGTAAAAAAAAATAATCAATAATCCATTTGTAAAAGTAAAATATGCAATGATTTTAAAATCAGGGGGTATGGTACGCTTTACACAAAGCTTATCTGGAGCTCTGCTGTAGCCTGCTTCACTAGGGAACTGATAACTGAGAACCAGTTTAGATGAAGTAAAAAGTAAAGCAAGAAAACTGTTATACATATTAATGTATTTCAATTTGAAATTGCACGAATGTTAACAATGGAACAATAACATGGATCCAATACAGTTCTCACAGACATGTAATGCTGAAATGTGGCGGTGATTGGAGAGAATGAAACACCCGTCATGTTTCTAACAAGCCATATAGATTGCCATCATGCTACAGGAGTGTGCAATTTGATCAGGAGCTACACTGACCACAAATCCCTAATAATATTTTTTTAGGTGCATTTAATTAGTGCATGTATAAATACAAATGTAGTTTGCATAGGAAAATAGCCTGATACCACCGCGAGTCAGTATCAGTAAAATACATATTACTAAATGATTATCTCTGTATAGCGGGCACTGGTGGAATAGTGACACAATTATACACTTATTTAATTCTTATAAAGAACATTTTGTGTCCACTAAGTGGGCATGTACCTTTAACCCTTTCACCTCTAAGTGACTGGACAGGATTTTTATATGGTAACTTTTGGACCGATCCAATAGTCACAAAATGATATTCAGACTAGTCCATTTATGAAAATGCAGTGTTTTTTAATTAAAAAATATGAAAATTACTTGCAAAAAGTGCAGATCCAGATGAGACGGCTCGTCACAAGCCGGCTCATCCGGATCTACACTATTTGCCAATACCACTATACAGGCATGTGGAGTTGAAAGGTTAAAATATGTGAATCTCCCATTGACTTATAATGGGGAAAAAAGTATGAACTATATTTAGTTTACAACGATTATAAAAAAGCGCAAGAGCACAAATGCTTCATTGGCACAGCTGAAGGCGTAAGGGCAGTCATTAATGTGTGAGGAAACCGGACTACCCGGAGGAAACCCACTTGTCCGATCTGGCGACCACCATACCATCTCACAAACTGCCCTGGCTGAGGATCGAACCAGTGCTCGTTACTGATTGCGCTAACCGGACAACCAACTAATGGAGAAGGGAAACACAACCTGAAATCATCCTCCTGGTCTTTGGAAATGAGATATAATCATGATAATACAACGCTACCATGTGATTTCCAGCGCGGCGGTAAGGGCGTGACGGAGTACCGGTTCTGTTGTACGTCGGAGGAAGCGCTGGCCATATACAGCCACATGTACAGGGAGAGGCAGCAGTCACCACACTCCATGGTCATCGTCCATGACCCGATCTCCCGTCTTATTGGCTCCGAGAAGTACAGACAGGTCAGTTGGATAAGATGAATATTTCACTTACTCGGTGATTTTCAAAATGAGGAGTGAAAATAATCTACAAAAAGTTTAATATTCACTTTGAGTCAGCGCTTTAAGAGTTAATCCTTACACTAAATTGGTCATCTGCTGTTTATGTTTTATTTTCTATTTTCCTCATCAAAAACATGGTTTGACAGGACTTTAGAATAATGAAAAAGATTCTAAAGTGCTGCCAAACCATATTTTTATTGTGAATAAAGACAAAATAATATACAACAGCAGATGACATTTTTTGTTTCCCGCCTTCTAAGGGTTAAACCATGTAGTAGGGTGTAATATAGGACTAGTGTATTTTCCCCCAGATTATGGGAGAGCTCGGCCTGAAGGCTCTACGGTATATCACATTACTTTAACAGCAGACGACAAAATATAATTTATATTCTCTGTTGTAAGGGTTTAACCACATAGTATTTTGTGATATATAACTTGCATGTATTCACCCCCAGATGATAGGAGAGCTCGGCCTGGAGAGATGGGACATTTCTTTCCCTGTCGGCGACCTGGTTGGGCACATTTGGCAGGAAGCGACAGGCGAGATCGAGTCCATTATCAGTGTTCCTGTGGCCGCCATCAAACTGGAACAGGTATGAATCAAACTGGAACAGGTAGGCATCAAACTGGAACAGATAATCATCAAACTGGAACAGGTAGGCATCAAACTGGAACAGATAATCATCAAACTTGAACAGGTAGGCATCAAACTGGAACAGATACTCATCAAACTGGAACAGGTAGGCATCAAACTGGAACAGATAATCATCAAACTGGAACAGGTAGACATAAAACTGGAACAGGTAATCATTAAACTTGGACAGGTAGGCATCAAACTGGAACAGATAATCATTAAACTTGGACAGGTAGACATCAAACTGCAACAGGTAATCATTAAACTTGGACAGGTAGGCATCAAACTGGAACAGGTAATCATTAAACTTGGACAGGTAGACATCAAACTGGAACAGGTAATCATTAAACTTGGACAGGTAGACATCAAACCGGAACAGGTAATCATTAAACTTGGACAGGTAGGCATCAAACTGGAACAGGTAATCATTAAACTTGGACAGGTAGACATCAAACTGGAACAGGTAATCATTAAACTTGGACAGGTAGGCATCAAACTGGAACAGGTAGACATCAAACTGCAACAGGTAATCATTAAACTTGTACAGGTAGACATCAAACTGGAACAGGTAATCATTACACTTGGACAGGTAGACATCAAACTGGAACAGGTAATCATTAAACTTGGACAGGTAGGCATCAAACTGGAATAGGTAGGAATCAAACTGGAACAGGTATGCATCAAACTTGAACAGTAGGCATCAAACTGGAACAGGTAGGCATCACACTGGAATAGGTAGACATCAAACTGGAACAAATCAAACTGGAACAGGTAGGAATCAAATTAGAACAGGTAGGCATCAAACTGGAACAAATCAAACTGAAACAGGTAGGCATCACACTGGAACAAGTAGGCGGGACATGGGCCACTGGCTGGTGAAACCACAGGTGGAAGACTCGGACCTATGACACCAAAAATATGCCTATTAAAAAAAATCCCATTACCCCACCCACTTGGTCTCGTACATTACCATCTTCTATTTATAGAAGGTAAATCTTCTATTTATAGAAGGTGGGTATGAATATGGCAATTATAGAAAGAGCCCTCTATTTTCCGATTCGCACAAACACAATAAACATCGATTAAATGTATGAATAATCTAAAAAACACTTTTTTTCTACTTTCATTCATGATTCGCGTACTATCAGATTATGTCTTCCGCAATCCCGAAATAGGTTGAATGACGTCATACCGTTTAGATTTAGCCAATCAGAGATGTTCTTTACATAGACACTTCCTGTTGTATTATGGAAGATGGTGCATTGATCCAGTTCCAGATAATGAACGAAATTAGACAAAAAAGTGTTCTTTAGATCGGTGAACGATCACAATTGGACGAACTTTGTATGGTTGGAGTTGCTAATGTATATGGTCATGGTGCACCACTTTAGTTTGAGCTATTTAAGTTATTGGTCAAATATGACCGATAATCCATGCCGGACGGCCTCCGATTCTGTGTGAGATTCTTTCGTACACGCAACTTTCGCTTTGGATGGGGTAATCAAAACGCGAATAACTCAATAAATACTTGAAAAAGCGATTTGAAGTGAGTATATTCACACACCTAATACCTTTATCGATTGCCAGAGACATTATTTCATACATTTAATCGATGTTTATTGTGTTTGTGCGAATCGGAAAATAGAGGGCTCTTTCTATAATTGCCATATTCATACCCACCTTCTATAAACAGAAGATGGTAATGTACGAGACCAAGTAGGTGGGGTAATGGGATTTTTAGCTCACCTGAGCGAAGCTCATGTAAGCTATTGTTACCGTAATGTGTCTGTCGTCCGTCGTCCGTCGTCGTCGTTCGTGAACATTTTCAAACGTCTTCTCCTCGGTAACCATTGGGCCTATGGTCACCAAACTTCATGGTCATGGTCCTTAGGTAGGGGGATTACAAAATTGTTAAAATGACGTCATTACGTAATCCAAGATGGCCGCCGTCTAAAAATAGCACAAATTCTTAAAAAATCTTCTTCTCAAGAACCGCCAACCGGATTTCGACAAAACTTGGTAGGAATGATTGATGGACATTGCTCTTTCAAAGTTGTTAAAATGGTGACCCTGTGGTTAAAAATGGGCGTGGCTCGTGGGGTCAAATTGGGGTCAAATTTTATTTTTGACTGAATATGGTCATTTCATATATCAAATTGAAGGTATCAATGAGGCGATCACTCTGGTGCATTTTTTGTCGAAATCGGATTGTTATGTCATCCAAGATGGCCGCCGGAAGGTCAAAAGGTCATTCTTTTATTAGAGATTTCAAAATTCTTCTTGACATGAACCGCTTGGCCCATGGTAGCCAAACTTAAAAGTTATGGTCCATGGGTGAAGCCTTTTCAGATTTGTTAAAATAGAGGTCATCGCTAATCCAAGATGGCCGCCGTCTAAAAATAGCATAAATTCTTAAAAAATCTTCTTCTCATGAACCGCTTGCCGGATTTCGATGAAACTTGGTAGGAATGATCGATGTACATTGCTCTTTCAAAGATGTTAAAATGGTGACCCCGGGGTCAAAAATGGGCGTGGCCCGTGGGGTCAAATTGGGGTCAAATTTTATTTTTGACCGAATATGGTCATGTCATATATCAAATTGAAGGTATCAATGAGGCGATCACTCTGGTGCATTTTCTGTCGAAATCGGATTGTTATGTCATCTAAGATGGCCGCCGAAAGGTCAAAGGTCGTTCTTTTATTAGAGATTTCAATTAAAATTTTCTTCACATGAACCGCTTGGCCCATGGTAGCCAAACTTAAGAGTTATGGTCCATGTGTGAAGCCTTTTCAGATTTGTTAAAATGGAGGTCATCGCTAATCCAAGATGGCCACCGTCTAAAAATAGCATAAATTCTTAAAAAATCTTCTTCTCATGAACCGCTAGCCGGATTTCGACGAAACTTGGTAGGAATGATCGATGTACAATGCTCTTTCAAAGTTGTTAAAATGGTGACCCCGGGGTCAAAAATGGGCGTGGCCCGTGGGGTCAAATTTTATTTTTGACCGAATATGGTCATGTTATATATATATCAAATCGAAGGTATCAATGAGGCGATCACTCTGGTGCAATATTTGTCGGAATCGGATGATTATGTCATCCATGATGGCCACCAAAAGATCCATTTATTCAAGATTTTTAACGTCTTTTTCTCAGGAACCACATGGCCGATGCTGGGTGAAGCATTTTCAGATTTTGTAAAATGAGAGTCATCGCTTAATCCAAGATGACCGCCATCTAAAAATAGCAGAATTTTTTTAAAACACATGAACTCAATGTCACATTCTCCTCTGGTGTTCATGGAGTCAGGTGAGCGAATTAGGGCCATCATGGCCCTCTTGTTTTAATAGGCATTATTTTGGTGTCGTAGGGTTGAGTCTTCCACCTGTGGGTGAAACTTGGCTTATGATTCCCTCGCAGATTTACAGGAGGGGATATAGCGATAGTCCATGTATGAGAGACGCCATGTCATTTTGTACCTAAGAACATGTGCAATATCTCATGAACAGTATTTACAAAATTTATGATATTTTCCATAAATGACGTCAAAAGTTCTATGCCGCATTTGCTATGAAAATATTGTCATCTTTCAAAGTCATTTACAGAAAATATCACAGTTTCTGTAAATACATTTCATGAAAAATCGCATATGGTCTTCGGCACAAAATCATGTGGCGTGTTTCATATGTTTTCATACCCCCCGCAACGAGTTGTGGGGGGTTATACTGGAGTGAGGTTGTCCGTCCGTCCGTCCGTTCGGGCACACATTAGGGTACTTATGTGGCTAGCCCCACAGGGTTATGGACTTGGTAAAGGATAGGGTTGGTTACAATTAGCCACCTAAAAAATCCTTTTATGTGGCTAAAAATCATTTTATGTGGCTAATATTTAATATGTGATAAGCCACATAAGTATAGTACTGTAAGAACGTCCGTCCGTCCGTTCGTCCGTCACTAAACTTAACATCAGAGAAATATTGTTATAACTTCTATCTCCTTAATCTAAAATGCTTAATATTTCACTCATGCATTCCTGTAAGGCTCTACTACCATGCTGTGCCAAATCCACGACCGTCCAACCCCCCGCTGATCCCAAGGTCACGGTCAAATACTTGGTCTTTTTACAAAACTTAACATCAGAGAAATATGTTATAACTTCTATTTCCTTCATCTAAAATGCTTAATATTTCACTCGTGCATTCCTGTAAGGCTCTACTACCATGCTGTGCCAAATCCACGACTGTCCAACCCCCGCTGATCCCAAGGTCAAGGTCAAATACTTAGTCTCTTTACAAAACTTAACATCAGAGAAATATGTTATAACTTTTACTTCCTTCATTGAAAATGCTTAATATTTCACTCGTGCATTCCTGTAAGGCTCTACTACCATGCTGTGCCAAATCCACAACTGTCCAACCCCCGCTGATCCCAAGGTCAAGGTCAAATACTTGGGTCTCTTTACAAAACTTAACATCATATGGTATAACTTCTATTTCCTTCATCTAAAATTCTTAATATTTCATGTATGCATTCCTCTAAGGTTGTACTATCATGCTGTGACAAATCTATGACCGTCCAACCCCCGCTGATACCAAGGTCAAGGTCAAATACTTAGTCTCTTTACAAAACTTAACATCAGAGAAATATGTTATAACTTCTATTTCCTTCATTGCAAATTCTTAATATTTCATGCATGCATTCCTCTAAGGCTCTACTATCATGCTGTGACATATCCCCACTGATCTCAAGGTCAAGGTTACATACTTCGTCTCTTTACAAAACTTAATATCAGAGAAATCAGTTATAACTTCTATTTCCTTGCTCGGATCTGCTTCACATTTCACAGACGCATTGCTCCAATGAACCTCTACCACCCTGTGACAAATTCACTTTCATGCCGCCCCCACTAAGCCCAGAGTCAAGGTCACAAGCCCACACACTTGGAAAATTTTACATATTTAGGGGTACCTGGGCTTATTCTGTAAGCCTCGCTTACTAACCAATTTAGTTGCAGCAGGCACGACTAGATTCGGCGCCTTTTCCATCATCGTTGGTGTAAATGTTTCATAACTTCTGTTTTCTTTCAAGAAATTGCTTGATTTTTCACACATGCATCCTATGATGGCCCTCTATGATGCTGTAACATATTTTCTCAAGTTTAAGGCATGCACATCATGGTTTTTGTCATGCCTGCTTCAGCACATACATATTAGGCAACAATGTACAGTCAAACCTGTGCTAACGACCACCTGGGAATAGCAACCACCTGTCCACAACGGCCAGTTAAAAAATCCCCCCTGTCCAATTTTCTTCTTTATAAGACCTTGGAATAACGACCACTCCCGAACTGCGACCAGCGACCAGCTATTTTTATTCCTACACGTCATTTTTGTATGTGAACAGCGGCCATGTCATGTTTTTGTCAGAAAAAAAATTGCACCACAATCGCTATTTTACTTTCATCACAATCTGGTCGCTATCATTTGAATTGCAACTGGTCGTATCCAATTAGTTATCGATTACATTCGCATACATTGGCACAACACTCTTTTGAAAACATTTACCTTGCCGGATATGGTAGGTGTCATTTTGGCGACATTAAACATTTTGCATGAAAAATATTGCATAACGCCATTAACGGTAATTCCCGATATGTATTGCGTGTCGTGTATTCAAATAGCCTAGGCGTAATGCAATTTCGCGTAAGTCATAAAGCTCCATCATTAGTTGGCAAACTGTGTTTACACAATGCTGATTCGTCTACAGTGACAAGACTAAGACTTCAAACACACCGTGCTTGTCAAGTATTACTACGTGTAAATTTCACACCGCATGGCACAAGGACATATCAAAGATCAGTACACGCGGTTGCTGACGTCAGTCATGTAGTCGACACTAGACTGGTACCCTGTCGGATGTGAAGCCTAGCGAAACAATCTCTGACAAATCCCGGCTTATTGCATTAGCGGCCAGACCAGGCAGTGGATTCGCATAGGCTCGCCAATATCTAATTAAAAACATCAGTAATTACGTCAGCGGACATTGCCAATTCGTCATAGGCTGCTTAAATATTCGGGCTTGATCAGGATATTATACATTGGACAGAAAACAAATATGCCTGGTGTTCTCTGCCGATTTGGACACCTATCTCGCGTGGGTTACTCGATTTGACACATTCAATGAAATATATTTGTTACAAAAAAAATCACGGTTTTCACAGGCCGCGCCACATAGGCTATCGTTTTAATAAAGACTATATGACCGTTATTAATTTCAACTGAGGGTGTGAAATTGAGAATAAGAAAACAAAATACTAATGGTCATGCTAATTAAACCGCTTACATGTAATTACGACAAGCTATTAAATGGTGCACCAAAGCAAGCCGTGAGATGTACTTATCTTGAAGATAATTACTCCCATTTGTATATAATTTCCAAAGCGAGGCTGGGTTCAAGAACAATAACAACAAGATGACATAACAAAATAAATTAAATAGACTATTTTTGCCATTTCCATGCAATTTTTATATGACCGTTTTTAAAAAACGGTACGTATTATGTTTTACTGCGGGCGGGCGGGAGGGCGGGCAGGCGGGCGGGCAGGCGGCGGGCGGGTGGCTGAAGAAAAAGTGCATAGTTTGTGTACACAACTCCTCCGAAACCGTTCAGTCGATCGATCTGAAACTATACACACGTCTTCTACACATATTGAAGATGTGCACCTTGGAGTTTTTATGCCGAAAAAATATTTTTTAATAAAAATATCGCCTTTTTAACTTAGCCATTTTTTCTACATTTTTCTATACAATTCTATATACGGTACAGAGTTTGTGTACACAACTCCTCCGAAACCATTCAGTCGATCGATTTGAAACTATACACACGTCTTCTACACATATTGAAGATTATTATGCCGAAAAAATATTTTTTTACAAAAATATCACCTTTTTAGCCAGGTTTTTTGAAAAAAAATCCAGGCTATTGGATTGGCGAAAGCCGGGCGCGGGCGGGCGGGCGGCGGGCGCGGGCGCGCGGCGCGTCCACAATCAATGTTAAGTTTTCGTGTTTGAGTCCATTTCTTTGTTACTGTACCACCTAGGACCACCAAACTTTCACAACTTCATAATCAAAGGGTGCCCACCACATATCACTATCCAACATGTTACTTTTTTTTTAACTTGACCCATTTTTTCCGCGTAGTCGACTTAGCCATTTTCAGTGTTAAGTTTTCGTGTTTGAGTCCATTTCTTTGTTACTGTACCACCTAGGACCACCAAACTTTCACAGCTTCATAATCAAAGGGTGCCCACCACATATTACTATCCAACATTTTACTCTTTTTTTAACTTGACCCATTTTTTCCGCGTAGTCGACTTAGCCATTTTCAATGTTAAGTTTTCGCATTTACAATGTTAAGTTTTTCGTGTTTAAGTCCATTTCTTTGGTACTGTACCACCTAGGACCACCAAACTTTCACCGCTTCATAATCAAGGGGTGCCCACCACATGTCACTATCCAACATGTTACTTTTTTTTTAACTTGACCCATTTTTTCCGCGCAGTCGACTTAGCCATTTTCAATGTTAAGTTTTCGCGTTTACAATGTTAAGTTTTCGTGTTTAAGTCCATTTCTTTGGTACTGTACCACCTAGGACCACCAAACTTTCACAGCTTCATAATCAAGGGGTGCCCACCACATATCACTATCCAACATGTTACTTTTTTTTTTATTTTTTTTTAATTTCACCCATTTTTTCCGCGCAGTCGACTTAGCCATTTTCAATGTTAAGTTTTTCGCGTTTACAATGTTAAGTTTTCGTGTTTAAGTCCATTTCTTTGGTACTGTACCACCTAGGACCACCAAACTTTCACAGCTTCATAATCAAGGGGTGCCCACCACATATCACTATCCAACATGTTACTTTTTTTTTAACTTGACCCATTTTTTTCCGCGCAGTCGACTTAGCCATTTTCAATGTTAATGTTTTCGCATTTACAATGTTAAGTTTTCGTGTTTAAGTCCATTTCTTTGGTACTGTACCACCTAGGACCACCAAACTTTCACAGCTTCATAACCCAGGGGTGCCTACCACATACAACTATCCAACATGTGACCATTTTTTTACCTTCACCTATTATTTCTACGTAATTGACTTACCCATTTTCAACGTTAACTTTTTAACGTACGTCTGGTTAAAGTTTTTTTGGTTAAAACTTTTTCGTTGTACTATATCTCTGCAACTGCTTCGCCCATTACCTTGAAACTTCACATGGGTGTTTATCATCATCCATATTTTCATTCTAACACCCAACCATGCGGCCCCTGTGCCCAATGTCAAGGTCAAATTACTTTGAATTTTTTTGTTAAAGTTTTTTCGTGTACTATATCTGTGCAACTGCTTCACCCATTTTACCTTGATACTTCACATGGGTGTTTATCATCATTGTCGCACCCGCTTGCGGAAAGCACGATATCGTCGGCATTTTGGAATACGTCCGTCCTTCCGTCCGTGTCTGGTTAAAGTTTTTTCGTTAAAGTTTTTCCATCTACTATATCTATTTTTTTAGTGTCCATGCCTCGCAGGCGCGACATGCAGGCCACAGCCATCTAGTCTACAAAAAGTGGGTATAATTATGTTATCCAAGTGTCTATGCTTGGAAAAAACCTGGCCTTCGTGGCTTTGCCTCGTTTCTTGTTAACTTTAATAGCCATTTTTTCTACATTTTTTCTATACAATTCTATATACGGTACAGAGTTTGTGTACACAACTCCTCCGAAACAGTTCAGTCGATCATTCTGAAACTATACACACGTCTTCTACACATATTGAAGATGTGCACCTTAGTGTTTTTATACTGAAAATTGTTTTTTAACAAAAATATCACCTTTTAAACTTAGCCATTATTTCTACATTTTTGTATCCAATTCTATATAATTTCTACTTTACACATCTGTACCTAAATTAGTATACCTGTTTATCACAACAAGAGGACGAAATAATGCTATAGATTTTAAGATTCTCATTAATGTTTCTTGCCTTGGTGACAGCTTCACATTTCTGCATCTTCGCTGTCTGGCCGATAATCGACGGGCGTATTTTGTGACTTACGGCACTCTTGTTTTGTCAATAATTTTCTTACCCCGTCTCAGATTTTGATAATATTTGATAAAAATGTGTGTATAGAGATAATGCTTTCTTGCTTATGCCCACATCCCCTCTCCTCCCAATGCCCAGGGTCAAGGCTGTTTAATTGTTACCTTGTGACTGAGGCTGCCAGCAATGGGATTTGCTCTGTGTAACACTGCCATGTTGTGATGACTTTGTGGCCAGTGTTGACACAGAATAGCTGGCACATCTGTGTGGTCTGATCAGGATCTTGTTTGTGTTCATCATCAGATCATTTGGTCCATCAATTTTGAATAGACTGTGCAATGTGGTCTTGGGCTACACTGGTTTCAAACTCAATAAACCTTGTTATGTCGTGTCCTCTAACATACACATATTTATACCCCTGGCATACGAAGTATGTCGAGGGGTATATAGTTTTCGTATTCCTGTCCGTCCATTTGTCAGTCCGTCCGGTACCCATTATCTCTGCAATGTTAAGTCTGTTGGACTTCAAACTTCCATACCATACCTATGCGTTAAAGTTTTCGGGTACCCATTATCTCTGCAAGGGTTAGTCGGATTGACTTCAAACTTCATTTTCTTCTTCATCATCATCCATATTTTCATTCCATATCCATGTGACGCTCATGTCGATAGTCAAGGTCAAATTACTTAGAAATTTGTGTTAAAGTTTTTTTTAAATATTTGCGTTAAAAGTTTTTATTTGTCTGTCCAGGCACTGTCCAGGGGTATACGTGAGTCCCTGCTCACTTTCTCTAGCTACATTTGTATTTTGGCTGTGATAATGTAATAAATTCAGTAAACATTGTAGGTCGAGAAAGCAGAAGCTGTGTTGAAGCAGATTAAGTCTGCGCTGGAGACAGAAGGTGAAGATTCAAACAAGACGAGGGAGTTGATGGATGAATTCTACGCCTGTCTCCCACACTGTTCCCCACACAAAGTGATGTCCCCTTCCAAGGCCTGGTTGTCACGGAAACAGGATGTATGCCAGGTATATGTTGTTATCCCCTGCCAAGGCCTAGTTGTCATGGAAGCAGGATGTATGCCAGGTAAGTGTTGTTGTCCCCTGCCAAGGCCTTGTTGTCACGGAAATAGGATGTATGCCAGGTATATGTTGTTTCCCCTGCCAAGGCCTAGTTGTCACGGAAACAGGATAACAGGATGTATGCCAGGTAAATATTGATGTCCCCTGCCTGCCAAAGCCTGTCATGGAAACATGTATGGCAGGTATGTCTTCTTGTCCCCTTCCAAGGCCTGGTTGTCACACAAACATGTATGCCAGGTATGTGTTGTTGTCTCCTTCCAAGGCCTGGTTGTCACAGAAACATGTACGCCAGGTATGTCTTGTTGTCCCCTTCCAATGTCTAGTTGTCACAGAAACATGTATGCCAGGTATGTGTTGTTGTCTCCTTCCAAGGCCTGGTTGTCACGGAAACATGTATGGCATGTATGTGTTGTAACTGTTGTAAATGTTGTCCCCTTCCAAGACCTGGTTGTCACAGAAATATGTATGGCAAATATGTCTTGTTGTCCCCGGCCGACGATTGGTTGTCATAGAAACATGTATGCCCGGTATGTGTTGTTGTCCCTTTCCAAGGTCTGTTTGTCACGGAGCATGTACGCCAGGTCTTGTTGTCCCCTTCCAAGGTCTGGTTGTCAAGGAAATATGTATGCCAGGTATGTCTTGTTGTCCCCTTCCAAGGCCTGGTTGTCACAGAAACATGTACGGCAGGTATGTTTTGTTGTCCCCTGCCAACATCTAGTTGTCACAGCAACATGATGTATGGTTGTCACGGAAACATGTATGGCAGGTATGTGTTGTTGTTCCCTTCCAATGTATGGTTGTCATGGAAACATGTATGGCAGATATGTGTTGTTATCTCCTTTGAAGACCTTGTTGTCGTGGAAACGGAATGTATACCTGGTATGTGTTGTTTACACTTTCAAGGTTGGGATGTCATGGAAACAGGATGTATGCCTAGTGTGTGTTGTTTGCCCCTTCCAAGGCCTGGTTGGCATGCAACTATTATGTATGCCACGTATAAAGCCTGATTGTCACAAAAACTGGCTGTATTATTTTCCCTTATTAGCTCACCTGAGCGAAGCTCATGTGAGCTATTGTGACCACAATGTGTCCATCGTCCATCCGTGAACATTTTCAAACGTCTTCTCCTCGGTAACAATTGGGCCTATAGTCACCAAACTTCATGGTCATGGTCCTTAGGTAGGGGGATTACAAAATTGTTAAAATGACGTCATTACGTTTTCCAAGATGGCCGCCGTCTAAAAATAGCACAAATTCTTAAAAAATCTTCTTCTCAAGAACCGCCAACCGGATTTCGACAAAACTTGGTAGGAATGATCGATGTACAAAGCTCTTTCAAAGGTGTTAAAATGGTGACCGTGGCCCGTGGGGTCAAATTATATTTTTGACCGAATATGCTCATGTCATATATCAAATTGAAGGTATCGATGAGGCGATTGCTCTGGTGCAATATTTGTCGGAATCGGATGATTATGTCATCCATGATGGCCGCCAATAGGTCCATTTATTTGAGATTTTGAACATCTTTTTCTCAGGAACCACATGGCCGATGCTGGCCAATCTTCATAGTAAGTTAAGATCCTTGGGTGAAGCATTTTCAGATTTGGTAAAATGAGAGTCGTCGCTTAATCCAAGATGACCGCCATCTAAAAATAGCACAATTTTTTTAAAACACGTATGAACTCAATGTCACATTCTCCTCTGGTGTTCATGGAGTCAGGTGAGCAAATTAGGGCCATCATGGCCCTCTTGTTTGCTAACTCAGTTTCTATGCACCGTGAAACATGATGCTGTGAAACATATTTGATAGCCTGTCAATACGACCCAATCACAATTCATACACGGTTTCAAAGAAATGCCCAAAATACTGTGTGGACCAATGACTGATCAGTCTAGTGAAAATGGGAGTGTTTACTATGCACAGGTTAAATTTGGCAAATAAAAGTGTTATTACTGGAAAATAAAATTGTGAAAATAAAGTGCAGGCTATTTTCTTGATGCCAAATCAATTTACATGCAGTTCCTCTTTCCCAATTGCATTTGCTCTTTTCCCAGGCCGTGTATCATTCAGATATGACGGACATCATAAGACTGATTACGTCTGACAATAAGTCTACTACTAATCTGCACAGTGATTCCAATTAGGTACTAGTAGGTTAAATAAACAAATAAACTTGTTGTTTGCTGTGTTGTTTATAATTCTGGACAGGTCACAACAAAAATGGATGGATCTGGTGAACTTTGAGAGTTAATGCATTTGGTTCTATGTTATCTCATTTTTGAAGGCTAATTAACTATAGTAAATGGGAAAAATATCTGGCTATATCACCTACTAATCTCTATTTTCAACATTACTATATCACAAGTATAATTATAAAAGTGTGCCCACCTTTTAGTAAATGAAGTTGAAAAGGTACTCAGCCTGTAGCCAGCTCCAGATAAGCTGCGTATTTGCGTAAATACCCAATTAAAATTGCCAAAAACCCAATTGAAATCAGAAGTGGTGAGTATCAAAAAGCAATAACAAATTTGTGGTACCTTTATCATGCTACAGAAAACCATAAACAGACCACAAATATAGCATATTTTTCTTATTTTCCATGAAAACACATCCAAGGAGACAATCAGGTCTCGACAAAGTTTTATTTTCTGACTCGTCCCACTGGACGAGAGAACATAAAAATCTGCTCGTCCAGACTGGACTTCTACTCGTCCAAACTTTTGGTCAAATAACAAAACATACATTTTCAGAAATGGTAATTATATAATGTCTTTAATTAGTTTTAGATATAATTCGCCAGATACCCGTGATTAATTTCGCCTTTTCGAGTTGTTCATTGGATCTATCAATATCTCCGCCGCCCTGCAAAAACCGGCGTATGTCTGACATCTTGTTTTGTTTGTAAACACAGAACAGACGACAGTTAAACAGGATGCTGAGTCACGGTGACTGGTTATAGAATGCACATATTAAATTCAGTAGTTGCAGCCATGATTGGGAATAAGTCGGACACAGTCTACATTGTATATGTGTATCTTGACAACGCAGAAATGCGAGTGTAGTAGGTAGTCTCCCTTTACCACGCTCGGTAATCAGTTGAATATTTTATTGGAATTTAATATTTCGCTTCGCAAAACTTCGCATTTGCATTTTCTCAGTGGTGATCTTCTAATTTCCACTCGCCCGACTGGACGAGCGGCTTTCAATTTGCACTCGCCCAGACTGAAAAGTTACTCGTAAATACGAGCGGACGAGTGGATTTGTCGAGGCCTGACAATTGTAATGAAATGCCAAGACATGGTTTCATTTCAAAACAAACTATTCGATAATTGCTGTCTGTTGATGTGTAAACAGTAGTGCGATTTCAAGTTATTTTAGCGAATTAAAATATTGAAATACCCAATTGCTTCAGATGTGATGGAGTGAAAATACTCAATTACTAATTCCTTATCTGGAGCCCTGTTCATGTATTCGCATTTCAGCTGATTCGAGACATGGTGTCTGTGAGTGAGGCTACAGACTGGTCGTCCCGCTCTGGTGCCCGGTCTAAATACAAGGCACTTCGCTGTGGCATAGAGCATTTACAGAAAACCAGTCCAGAATTCAAAACTGTACAGGAGACAGTTATGAAGTCCATGCACTCGTAAGTTGCAACCCATTATTCAATCAATGGAGAGCACTTGACAATCATATGATACAAACAATATTTTTTTGTTTGGTTTTGGATTTGTATTTTTAGATCTTTAACCCTTAGACTGCTACACAGAACAATTGTCGTCTGCTGATATCTTGCCTTATTTCTCAATAAAAACATGGTTTTGCAGCACTTCAGAATAATTTCCAATGAAAGGATTCTGAAGTGCTGTCAAAGCATGTTGTAAATTTTTCTAAAGTGCCGTCAAAGCATGTTTTTGTTGATAAAAATGGAAAATAAAAAATAAACAGCAGACGATAGGTGCGCTTTGTTGTCTTCTGACAACTCTTATTTTACATGTTTGTATGCAATTCTATATAGGGTACAGAGTTTGTGTACACTACTCCTCTAAAATTTTTCAGTCAATCGATCTGAAACTTTTCACAGTTCTTCTATGCATATTGTGTATGTGCATGCACCTTGGTGTTTTTATGCCGAAATCTTTTTTTAACAAAAATATAGACTTTAAGTTAGCCATTTTTCTACATGTTTGTATATAATTTCTACTTTACACATCTCTACCTAAATTAGTATACCTGTTTATTACAACAAGTGGAAGAAGTAATGTGAAAGATTTTCCAATTCACACTACTTTCTTGCCTTGGTGACAGCTTCACATTTCTGCATCTTCGCTGTCTGGCCTATCTTCGACGGCGTATTTTGTGACTTATGGCATTCTTGTTTGTATGGCCTTACTGCTATATGACTATACACATGTCGCAAGGTCCCTTTACTCAGCTGGGGGCCCAATTACTACTAACTATTTTCCAGAGATGACATCATCAGCAGCTTCAGCATAATGGATATATTTGCTGTGAATCGACCATTAGAGAACGCCAATTTCCGGAAAGACGTCTCTCCGAAACAACTTCTGTTTCACTCGTCAAAAGTGGAGAACTTTGTTGGAATTCTCTCTAGGTATATTAGCCCATATCATGATGCGGGATACAGAGGTATCAAAATGTTTTTTGTCTTCTCAAAACCAATTTGTATCTATGTTTGATATTTCTTCATGAAAGTATATGTTGTTACCACTCATTTGAATCGTCTCGGTGAGACGGTTCAAATGAGTGGTAACCACATATACTTAGAGTAGAAATAAACAAAATATTAAGATTTTTCAACAGTAAGTGATGAATCTTCAGCATGACATGGGTTAAACCTTTCACACAAACCTTGTAACTCACAAAACAAAAACAAAAAAGAGCTGTATCAATTATTCTTGACAGAAAAAAGTAGGAAACACAAATGTTGAATAAAAAAAAAATAATATCATAATTAATATCACAGCATGTGCTTATTCCAGTAAAACTTACACAGACAAAATGCCATCTAAGATCAGAGATTGACATTAATGCTTAGACCGCTACTCACAACAATTGTCGTCTGCTGTTGCTTTTATATCTTGCCTTCTCAATAAAAACATGGTTCGACAGCACTTCAGAATCATTTCCAATGGAAATGATTCTGAAATGCTGTCAAAGCATGTTGTAAATTATTCTAAAGTGCTGTAAAAGCATGTTTTTGATGATAAAAATGGAAAATAGAAAATAAACAGCAGACGACAAAAGAAATACGATAGCGGTCTAAGGGTTAATCATATCCGTGGCTGTGACTCGAGAAATTTGGGCTTACAGTCTGTGTGACCAGTGTAGACCGAGATCTGTCTACATCCACACAGCTTGATTAAAGCCACACTGTTTGCAATTCATACAGACCAACTACCGACATACTTCTAACATTGTATCAGTGTCTGTGACTGGAGAAATGGGACTTATGGGATTTGTGACCAGTGTAGATCCAGATCAGTGAGACGCGAGAGTCCTGTAAACTACTTCCGCCCTACAGCACAGAGTGGTACCGTTCACCGTTAGATTTCTGTAAACTACGACCTGGGGACCACTTCACTAAACTTTGTACGACTAAAATGTTCGTAAGTGCAAAATTATGATATTCTGTAAATTGCACATTAACAATGTTTTCTTGTAAACAATTATTGGATTTACATTTATTGAGCATAAATCCACCAATTGAAATTTGCAGACGATCCTAAATTTGCACTTACAAACTATTTAATCGTACGAAGTTTAGTGAAACGGCCCACAGAAATGTAAAAAATTATTTGTTTAAATTTCAACATGTAGTTTACAGAAATCTAACGGTGAATTACACCACTTGGCAGCAGTAGCTTACACCACACTCGTGTTTACCATATATGGAGAAATGACGTTCATCGCAATGATGTGTTTCCTTTGACCAATCAAATCATGTACTCGAACACACTCTGAATCACGAGACATTTGCTACGTCACTACGGCTGGCCTCCAAAGATTAATTTCCATAACTCTTGGCCATATTTTATGCTTGATTCGCTTCGTTTTCATGAATCGTGTGAAATGTAATAAAATGTTTATTTAACCAGGTGAGCTGATCATCCTGAAATAATGCGCCCGTGATAGGGTCCTACCACTAAACAAACTCGGTTCACTACGCTCACTCATTTGTTTAGAGCAAGCACCCAATCACTTGTTCATTATTTCTTGATGATCAATTCACCTGTAGCCGATTTCACCAACATTGCAATGCATACTTGTCTTGCTAAGGCATACTTGGCATACTAATGCATACTTGTCTTGTTTGCGCATGCGCACTATCGTGAAAGCAGCCATGTACAAAAAGTGGACGTGCCGCGAGGTGGCGAATTGCGGCGAATCACTTTGCTACTAATTCAGGCCCGTAGCCAGGTGGGTGGGGGGGGCGGGTCGGAGCAGTCGGACGAACAGGTCTGGCTACGGGCCTGTACTTTGTACACTGACACAATGACACATGTATGAGCAAAATAAACCCAAATTTTATGTCTGTAACGCCGAGATTGCCCTAAGTTACAGACAGAAAAAGCTGGTTGGAGCCAAACTTATTTTCAAAAGCGGAAGGCGAGATCGCGAAAACGCGAGACGATTCTCATGTTTTGTTGTCGAGACATATATATATAACCCCACCCCCCCCCCCCCCCCCCCCCCCCCCCCCCCCCCACCCCCCCCCACCCCCCCCCGCCGCTACATACGGGCCTGCTGTAACCTGTTGACTATCCGCTGATCATGTCGCTATCATAGGTGGAAGACTCGGACCTATGTCACCAAAAAAATGACTATTAAATAAATCCCATTACCCCACCCACTTGGTCTCGTACACTTGGTCTATATAGAAGATGGTACTGTACGAGACCAAGTGGGTGGGGTAATGGGAATTTTTTTAATAGGCATTTGTTTGGTGTCATAGGTCCGAGTCTTCCACCTGTGGTCGCTATTGTGTATTATTTGGAGTTGATCGAAGCATATAATCAACGAATAATAACGGGACCTATGCGATTTCTAATTACCTCGCACTTTCAATTTACCGATATATTGGCAATATACATGTATTTAAAATAATTTTGATAATAAATAATTATGGGGGTTGGGGGTCAAAGAAATACTTCAATTGTATGGGTGGTGGGGGCAATACCATAATTAATACATATGGGTGGTGTGGTAAGGGAAAATTAATAATTATGGGGGTTGGGGCAAACGAAAATAATTCAATTGTGTGGGTGGTGGGGTGAAGCAATAATTCAAAAGCATGGGTGGTGGGGTGAAGCAATAATTCAAAAGCATGGGTGGTGGGGTATGAAAATAATTTTTTTGTATGGGTGGTGGGTAAAAACAAAAAACGAGAAATTTACAATTTAAGGATACATTTTATATTTTTTATTATACTGAATTTATTACATGATCACAGCCATTTTGGCTGTGATATTGTAATAAATTAAGTGTAATAATTCTGCATACTTTTAATCATCAAATATATGCAGTTGGTAGTTCTATATGAAATAATGCATTTCCGGAAAAATAAATGATTACTCCCTCATAGTATACTTTGGTCGAAAAGTATACTTTGCAATGTTGGTGAAATAGACTAATAGTTAGATAAACAGTATGTAATTCGCAGGGGCCTGATGCTACCCAAGGTGGTAGTGGATGACTTTGGTGGTACCCGGTCTGACCCAGGCATGCTGGGAAGCGGTATCTACTTCGCTAGTGATGTCGGGTGAGTATTCTACTTTGGTGATGGTGGGTGGTGGTCGGGCGAACGTGATGGCGTAAATTAACGGTAGAGGTTCCGCCTTATAGGAATCACGATTTGCCTGGTTTGGCTCTCAGGTACGTTTTTATCTTTGGCTCTTTTATTACCTGGGAGTTGAATTTGGTTATTGCCCATTATAAAAGTAGTAAGATTATTACTGATCCTACTGCTTTTGGGAGGGGGCCAAGTGATTCTGGTGTGGCGAGGGACTGGCACCAGATCATTATTATTCTGATTTCAGGGCTGAATATATAGTTTTGTTATTGTAAATAGTCAGTTCTGATGTTGGGATTCCCCCCCCCCCATTTGTACATGTACTTGAACATGTACATGTACTTGTACAGGTAATATATGGGATTTAGTACTAAACCCATTGACCCGGCCTTAAATGACCATAGCTGTTGATAGGCCATTAAACCCTAACAAACAAACAACAAACAAACTTCGATGATGAGGCTCATCAAATAATTATTGAAATAATATTTTCATAATGAAGGGGTCAGTGGAAGAAGGGTCCATAAGGTCTTAGCCCCCTTCTTCCACTGTGCACTTCAATTGATACAGTGTGGCTGTGACTGGACATATTGGGCTTATGGGTTTTGTGACCAGTGTAGATCCAGATCAGCCTGTACATGCGCACAGTCTGATCAGGATCGGCACTTTTCACATTCCATTAATGGAACACCCTTCATGCTTCTAACAAGCAATCATTGTCAGCCTACAGAGTTTACTATTTGATCAGGAGCTACACTGGTCACAAATCCCATAAGCCCCATTTCTCCAGTCACAGCCACATATCTGGATGAAATTTGGCATACCACTACAGGGCTCCAGATAAGAAATTAGTAATTGAGTATTGTCACTCCATCATTTCTGAAGCAATTGGGTATTTCAAAATTTTAATTGGGTAAAATAAAATCACACTACTGTTTGCACATCAACAGACAGCAATAATTGAATAGTTCGCTTCGAAACAAAAACATATCTTGGCATTTCATTAGAGACATATCGGTCTCCTTGGAGACAATTCTAATGAAATACCAAGATGTGTTTTCATGGAAAATAAGAAAAACATGCTATAATTGTGGTGTTTATTTTTTCTGCAGCATGATAAAGGTACCACAATTTTTTTTATTGTTTTTTGATAATCACTACTTTCTGATTTAAATTGGGTTTTTGGTAATTGTATCCCCCGGACTCCGTCGGGGGATACTATGGATTTGACAGCGGGCCTCGTCCGCGTCCGCGTCCGCGTCCGCGTCCGCCGCAGACACTTCTTGTCCGGAGCATAACTCGAACACCCTTTGGAATATTTTCATGAAACTTCACACATGCTATCATGAAACTTCACCATCATACACGACCCGAAGGTGTCGCGCACAAGAATGACAACTCTTGCATAGCTAATTTTTTAGTTATCTCCCTTTTTTGTTTCTCGCACTGATTTCGTGTCCGGAGCTTAACTCCACCACCCTTTGGAATATTTTCATGAAACTTCACACATGCATAGACCACGACCCGAAGGTGTGTCGCGCAGAAGAATGACAACTCTTGCATAGCTAATTTTTTAGTAATCTCCCTTTTTTGTTTCGCGCACTGATTGACCATAACTCGACCACCCTTTGGAATATTTTTATGAAACTTCACACATGCATAGACCACGACCCGAAGGTGTGTCGTGCACAAGAATGACAACTCTTGCATAGCTAATTTTTTAGTTATCTCCCTTTTTTGTTTTTCGCACTGATTTCCTGTCCGGAGCATAACTCGACCACCCTTTGGAATATTTTCATGAAACTTCACACATGCATAGATCACGACGCGGAGGTGTGTCGCGCACAAGAATGACAACTCTTACGTAGCTAATTTTTTAGTTATCTCCCTTTTTTGTTTTGCGCACTCTACAAACTGGACAATAATGCATGAAGACCCGTTTTATTGTGTGCTCTGTACACACCTTTTCTCGTGTGCTCTGTACACCTTACCTGTAGAGAGAACAATAGAGACTGGAAGAACCATTCACCTGTGCATGTGCTAGCATGTGCAAATGTCCAGTCTTGACCACTCTTGACCACTCTGACCACAGGTAATTTATACAAGTAAATTACTACATTGGATATTACATTTCCGTAAACTGTGTTGAAAATATTGTGCACCTGTGCAGATATATGTAGATAAATATAGGACTATTAAAAAAAAATTCTGGGCTCCAGTAGCAAGCATTATTATTTTTAATTTTTAAACTTTTTTTTTCCAATTTTTTTTTCAAATTCTTTTTAAATTTTTGTCTAGTAGCATAAGGTCGTAAGTGCTATATACAGACTATTATCATATAATAAAACAATTATTGACTAGTGAGCCATAGAATATAATCTGATATTCCATGGCTCACTAGTCAATAATTGTATAATATGTTCGGGCCAGTGAAAATTGCTTTCGGGCCCAGGCTCGAGGTCAAGGCGGGACAAGGCGAGGCATTTGATTCCGCGGAATTCTTGTTTACTTATCTCCCTTTGTTGGTTCATGCTCTGATTTCGTATCCAGAGCATAACTCGAACACCCTTGTTACCCTTGTCCGTCCGCACACACGAATGGGTACTTGTTGTAAGCGTACGGGGATCTTATTGGGTAGGGTTAGGATAGTGTTGGGTACTCTTGTTGGGTATTTTTATACAGTAAAAACCCAACAAGTATTCATTCGTAGGAACGTGCGTCCCGTCCTCCCGTCCGTCCGTCCGTCCGTCACAAAACTTTAACACTCGGGTAAATGTCTCATAATTTCTTCATCCTTCGACCGATCTGCTTCATATTTCATATACACATTGCTCTGATGGTTCACTACCACCCTGTGCCAAATCCACGTTCGTCCTGCCCCCGCCAAAGCCCAGGGTCAAGGTCACATACTTGGTGCTTCAAAAACTTTAACGCTCAGGTTAATATCTTATAATTTCTGTTTTCTTTCACGGATCAGCTTCATATTTCATATACACATTGCTCTAATGGTCCTCTACCGCCCTGTGCCAAATCCACGTTTGTCCTGCCCCCACCAAGCCCAGGGTCAAGGTTACATACTTGGTGTTTCAAAAACTTTAACGCTCAGGTAAATATCTTATAATTTTTCTTTCCATTCACGGATCAACTTCATATTTCATATACGCGTTGCTCTAATGGTCCTCTACTGCCCTGTGCCAAATCCACGTTAGTCCTGCCCCCGCCAAGCCCAGGGTCAAGGTCACATACTTGGTGCTTCAAAATCTTTAACGCTCAGGTAAATATCTTATAATTTTTCTTTCCATTCACGGATCAACTTCATATTTCATATACGCGTTGCTCTAATGGTCCTCTACCGCCCTGTGCCAAATCCACGTTCGTCCTGCCCCCGCCAAGCCCAGGGTTAACATCACATACTTAGTGCTTCAAAAACTTTAACGCTCAGGTAAATATCTTATAATTTCTGTTTTCTTTCACGGATCAGCTTCATATTTCATATATGCATTGCTCTAATGGTCCTCTACCGTCCTGTGCCAAATCCACGTTCGTCCTGCCCCCGCCAAGCCCAGGGTCAAGGTCACATACTTGGTGCTTCAAAAACTTTAACTCTCAGGTAAAAGAAAATTTTGACTTGGAATTTGGCCTCATTTATTATCAAAGCGATATGTGGGACATCCGTGTTCTATGAACACATTTTCTAGTTTATTAAACTTCACACATGCATAGATGACGACCCAAAGGTGTGTCACACGTAAGAATGACAACTCTTGCGTCGTTAATTTCTTAGTTATCTCCCTTTGTTGTTTCGTGCACTGATTTCGTGTCCGGAGCATAACTCGAACACCCTTTGGAATATTTTCATGAAACTTCATACATGCATAGACCACGACCCTAAAGGTGTGTCACGCAAGAATGACAACTCTTGCGTCACTAATTTTTTAGTTATATCCCTTTGTTTTTTCCGTCACTGATTTTGTCTCCAGAGCATAACTCGAACACCCTTTTTTCAAACTACTTGTGTAAAATTAATACATATGCGCTTGTCGACAAGCGTCCATTTCTAGTTTTAATTGGGTATTTACGCAAATACGCAGCTTATCTGGAGCCCTGCCACTATATTAACTCTTCATCAGTGACTTCGCATTTTATGATGCCGTGCATGACTGATGTCATCTTGATGTGATCCCATCACGGATCTGTGACGAGTAATGAGAAAAATGATTGCATAAAAACATGATGTTTTTAGCGAGAAAACAAAATACTCATGATGTCTTAGCCCATAGACCTCTACTCACAACAATTGTCGTCTGCTGTTGCTTTTATATCTTGCCTTATTTCTCAATAAAAACATGGTTTGACAGCACTTTATAATCATTTCCAATGGAAATGATTATAAGGTGCTGTCAAACCATGTTGTAAATTATTCTAAAGTGCTGTTAAAGCATGTTTTTGATGATAGAAATGGAAAATTGAAAATAAACAGCAGATGACAAAAAAAATAAGATAGCGGTCTAAGGGTTAATAAAACATTGTGACAGTTTCTTCTAATTAAACTCTGTTACCAATTTCATCAAAATTGCAAGGTATACTTATCTAGCAAAAGTGTACTTTGAGGGAGTAATCATTTATTTTCCCCGAAATGCATTATTTCATATAGAACTAACAACTGCATATATTTGATGATTAAACGTATGCAGAATTATTATACTGAATGTATTACATTATCACAGCCAAAATGGCTCTGATAATGTAATAACTTCAGTATAATAAAAATTAATAAATTTATCCTTAAGTTGAAAATTTCTCCCTCAAGGTGTACTTAGCAAGATAAGTATACTTTGCAATTTTGGTGAAATTCGCTACTGGACATAAGGTGAGAGAGACAGTCGGCTTTCATATCAGCAACAGTTAGTAGATAATCTACTTGCCTCGAGATAGCTAACAGTATTTGAATTAACAACTGATCAGCTAGTACAAGCTGTACTCGTAGCTTAAGTCTAAGTGATTGGGAGCAATCTGGAGGACTCCACACTGTCTAAAATAGCAATGTGGACATAGTTGACATAATTGAAGGGATCAGTATAAGAAGGAGCTAAGTCCCTTGGATCCCTGTGGACTTGTGCCCTTCAATAACATTGACCCCTTCAATTCCATGTCCCTTATGGGCCTAGCCTCATTTTTCCACTGACCCCTTCAATTTCGACTGAATCCTTTTCACAAATTGTACCGCATTGTCGTGATTGATATATTTGTATATACGTTATTACATGTATCTGTGTCAAAATGTGAATAAAATATTGTTTAAACTAATTTTGACTGTATATCTCGTAATATATCAGTTACTAGTATTGAATAACCACAATTTTCAATGGTATGTCTTCCCACCAGTGCCCATCTCTACATGTTGCTGTGACTTTCAGTACCAGTGTGATGTACTCGACAGCCAGCAAAACCAGGGGCACACGCCTCCTGCTAGTGAGCGAGGTTGCCCTTGGTAACTGCCTGGATAAGCATGACCGTGACCTCACCTTGACCTCATCACCTGAAGGTTATGACAGCGTACATGGGGTCAAAACAACTGCTGGTAGTCCATCTGAGTTCAAGGTAGGTATTATGGACCTCAGCTATTTTATATCTTAACCCTTAGACTGCTATCTTAATGTTTTTGTCATCTGCTGTTTATTTTCTATTTTTCATTTTTATCATCAAAAACGTGCTTTGACAGCACTTTAGAATAATTTACAACATGCTTTGACAGCACTTCAGAATCATCTCCATTCTGAAGTGCTGTCAAACCATGTTTTTATTGAGAAATAGGGAAAGATATAAAAGCAACAGCAGACGACAATTGTTGTGAGTAGCGGTGTAAGGGTTAAACAAAATTATCGTCTGCTGTTGTTTTATATTTTGTCTTCTGTCTCAATAAAAAAAATAGTTTGACAGCACTTTAGAGTCATTTTGAGTGGAAATGATTCTAAAGTGCTGTTAAATCATGTTTTTATGATAAAAATGGAAAATAGAAAATAAACAGCAGACGATACAATTTTATTCAGCATTGTAAAGGTTGATGCCATTTGATAAGATAAAATGAATGCTGAAAACATCATGCACAAATAACAAATGAGACCACTTCAGAAAATGTGCTAACCTGATAGGTGATCCATACATATTAAATGCATGATTATACAATAAATAGAATCTAACATTAACCCATTGAAGTCTAAGGATACAATAACTTTTGTTGAATGTTGAAGAAAATAAATCTGACTTTCTAGTTTATTTCTCGATAAAAGTATATGTTGCTACCACTCATTTGAACCGTCTTGCAGAGACGGTTCAAATGAGCGGTGACAACACATCTTTTGGAGAAAGAAAGGAGGAAAATAGGGATTTTATTTAGAAAATGTCATATTGCTTTAATTGTATCCCGTCTGCAATTGGTTAATGTTATGTTCTTAACCCTTAGAATGCGGGAACCAAAAATAGTCGTCTGCTGATAATTCATATTTTGTCTTTTCTCTCAGTAAAAACATGGTTTGGCAGCATTTTAGAATCATTGCCATTGGAAATGATTCTAAAGTGCTGCCAAACCAAGTTTTTGATGAGAAAAATGGAAAAATAAAAAATATTCAGCAGACGACACAAATTAATTCAGCATTGTACGGGTTAAACTTGATTGAGTTCAACAAGTATATTAAATTATCATGCTGGCCACCTGACCATTGTAGCAGACACCCTGTTGCAATTTTGCCACTTATGCCATGAACATCAATTTGCATAAAGGTGTGTTATGTTCTGTTATGTAAGTTCCTCTATTTTCAAAATTATATGTGACATGAATTGTGTGCAGTTACTAGAGATCCAGATACGGCCCATTTGTGTATGTTACATATTTATTTTGGCTGAATATGCATTGATCTTGGGAGTACGAAATACTCTCAGCAATGGGAAAATACCTGTTGATTTTCAAATTGAGGAGCAAAAATAATAAAGTTGATAATGAATTCACTTATTTGAGTTGAAAAAAGTTTATTTTTTTTTGCAGCTCAAATAAGTGCATTTTCCCACATTTTTTTCTCTTTTTTTGGCTCATTTATTCGTTGTTTTGTATCGCTAAGAAAAACATGTGATAAATGCATTAATCTATTTGCAAAATATTTGAATTCAGGGTGGTATAATACTCTTACAAAGCTTATCTGGAGCTCTCATTACGATGTTGCTCCAATGTTGCAGAATGATGAGTATGTGGTGTACAGTACAGACCAGCAAAGGGCGCAGTATCTGGTGGAATTCTCCATGGGGGGTGATTCACTGAAATCCCTCCACATGTATGATATGGGTCTACTTGCTGACATTGACACGGCGGATCCCATACAGGAGATCAGTACGTATCAGGGGCCTGTTACACTGAACTTTATATGATAAAAAAAAACCCCAATAACATTCATACAGGTAAAATGACTGGCTGTTGACATGCCATTAAACACCATAGATTAACCCTTAGACAGCTACTCACAACAATTGTCGTCTGCTGTTGCTTTTATATGTTTCCTTATTTCTCAATAAAAACATGGTTTGACAGCACTTTAGAATCATTTCTAATGGAAATGATTCTAAAGTGCTGTCAAAGCATGTTGTCAATTATTCTAAATGCTGTTAAAGCATGTTTTTGATGATAGAAATGGAAAATAGAAAATAAACAGCAGAAGACAAAAAAAATAAGATAGCAAATGATTCTAAAGTGCTGTCAAACCATGTTTTTATTGAGAAATAAGGCAAGATATAAAAGCAACAGCAGATGGCAATTGTTGTGAGTAGCTGTCTAAGGGTTAACAATGACGATCCTGATGAGTCGGCTCTTTACGAGACATCTCATCTGGATGTACACTGGTTGCAAACATTCAGGTTGTTGTCTCCAGTTTTAATGGATTATCCAATATTGACCATTTTTACTAGGAGTCTACACTCGCAGTGACCCCGGATCCGAGGACCACTGTTATGTAGGTGGAATCCCTGAACTTTCGTTCCATTCAACCTACTGTCTGTTTCACGAAATTTTACGGCCATATAACAGTGATTATATATTTTATGGATATCTGGTGTCCCGGTGTAATTTACTGATAAATCACACAATTTATAAGGAAAATTATTTTTTTTTCAGTAAAGAAACTATGTATAATACCAATCCATTAAGAAAACAGTATTTACACTTCTTGTTATGTGCATTTAGTTATTATTTTCTTTTGTTGGCATACGTGTGGTGCACCAAATGGGCATGTCCCTGTCATCAATCAGCGCAGTTTACAAGCCCGTAATTCGCGATTTATAAATAAACACGGTGGTAACACAACTTAAGGTATTACCGAGAACGAGGCCGGTCTGTATTCGGAATTTTAAGGTTACACATTACATGCATCATTACCGTTTGGGGTTTATACACGTCCATATGTATACAGAGGGATGAAAAATGGCAGTTTTTAAAGAAAAATCATTTACCGGTACCGTTACAGTCATTTCCGTTACAAAATTGTGTAACGGTAATGACGATCGTGTAACGGCAATGATAAATTACCATACTAACCAGTCAGTTGATGCGTAAATTAGATATAAACCTGGTGCCATCAGTTGTCGGTCAGTAATGGCACATTTATTCAGACCTACAACATTTATATATCAGGATTTAATTAGTAAAAGCTCTGAAACAACAAAAAACAGACACAGCTTCGAGGAGTGTGGGTTTCTATTGGCAATCATTAAAAGATTAACTTGAAGTTCTATTGTACAGCATATGCAAAGTATAAATATGTTTGTTATATATGCTGTATTAGTATTTTAAATAAATGGAGAGCCATTACCGTTACATTTTGTCATTACCGTTACATAAATCATTTCCATTACGGCCATATTTTTAGAGGCTGTGCTATTAGTTAAATGTAGCTTTATAACGATGTTTGGTACATGTGGTAAAACACGGCATTCTGTTACGTGCTAAGCTATTTTGTTTTCTTTGACTTCACTGATTCATATTAAATACATGTTGTTAGGTTACCATAAATGAGAAATTCCACGACTTGCTACTACCGTATTTAGCCGTGTATTGCGCGCACTGGTGTATTGCTCGCATCCCTATTTTGGGCCCAAAAAATGGGTAAAAAAACAGTTCTAGTAAATAGCGCGCAGACAATTTTCACGAAAAAAATCGGCCGAAATTTTGTCATTAGTATAAGAAAATTGCTTTCCAAGTTCACATCCACAATGCTGAACGTGTGCGGGTAGGCTTTCTCAAAGCAGTTAGTGTTGCATTTATTGGTATTTACCGCGTTAATAATGCTAATTAAAAATTAAGAATTAAAAAAATTACGACGCATGTAATGAATTTATTGGAACTACTTACGAAGAATTTTTGTTTTTATTTAATCCACTACATTTGGCATTCGACAAAGCAAGTCACGTGTCGCCCCGTAATCAGGTTTGATAATCAACAACACGTGGCAGCCATGTGTCAGACAGACAGCTTCCCCAAGGCGATACTGAAACACCTGTACCCCAGCCAAATATTGACACAGTACACACGCGTAGTGTGTATTCACCGTTTATTGATCGGGTTTAAAAATAGACATAGAAGTCGCTGTAGAATACAGCGTATAGCCTCAGCTTAGCATGTTTATTGATTGAATGTTATCCACTTATACTGTACTGATCTGACTGCGTGTATGCTACGCTGCTCGCACACGTCATAAGGTTGATTTGCTTTACAACTACTGTCCTCATTAATTATTCACATAATGGCTGACGGCACGTCATAAGGTTGATTTGCTTTACAACTACTGTCCTCATTAATTATTCACATAATGGCTGACGCGTGACGTCACATTGAAAATTTCACAACCACCGATAACAAGCTAACAACAATTGACCGATATGAGACACCAGTGTAGATAAATTTAATTTCGAGACAGAAAATGCCAAAATGTGGCTATGTATGGAGAAATGGGGCTTATGGTATTGCAACCCGTGTAGATTCACGCATATGCTGGTTTATACTGGTTTTAACTCTCTTCAAAATATGCATTGTCCTACTTCCTAATGCACCTGCTAATTTGAATTTCACACACATTCTTTGTTGATTAGCGGTAGCGGTGCAACGTCTTTTGACTGACCATAATGTGCTATAATTACCACCGCACATAGTTATTGATCTCCCAATTAAGGGCTTCAGACGGACATTTAATACCAATCTACACTTACCTCTCCCGTACTTACCCATACTTTTTGTGGTGTATAACACTATGCGTAATTTAGGACCACAAATCGATGTTTCCGTTTCCGGTAAACATTACTTTTTTCTTTTCGATCAAAAAAATGGGTAAAACTGGCGCAGAAATCGGCTGGAAAAATGTTTGAAATTTATGTTCCTACTTATAACGCGCAGGGTGACTTCTGGATTAAAAATGGGGCTGAAAAAATGCGCGCAATACACGACTAAATACGGTAAATTTTTCTTGTTTCAAACTAATACAATTAGCTTACCATATTCTTGACACTTTTCTTAATAGATGCCCCTTCAGTTTTATGTTTTATGCCGTTGTAAAGAAAAAAATGTAACTACAAAGCTATATTTACTTCATGTAAATGTACTAACGGAAATTACATTTCACCAACATTGCAAAGTATACTTTTCTAGCAAAGTATACTTTGAGGG
The DNA here is from genome assembly GCA_029237695.1 of Conchocele bisecta. Taxonomy (NCBI): domain Eukaryota; kingdom Metazoa; phylum Mollusca; class Bivalvia; order Lucinida; family Thyasiridae; genus Conchocele; species Conchocele bisecta. The sequence goes on along the minus strand of CM055265.1, from coordinate 158,638,868 downwards.
AGAAATTTTCAATTTTGGGATAAATTTATTATTTTTTATTACGGTATACTGAATTTATTACATTATCACAGCCAATTTGGCTGTGATAATGTAATAAATTCAGTATAATAATTCTGCATACTTTTAATCATCAAATATATGCAACGGTTAGTTCTATATGAAATAATGCATTTTGGGAAAAATAAATGATTACTCCCTCAAAGTATACTTTGCTAGATAAGTATACTTTGCAATTTTGATGAAATCGGCTACTGGTCCCCTGAAGTGGAAATAAAATATATAAAATGACGAGAACAATTGGCTATATATTATAAATGTAACACCTGGACTGTCATCCAATGGAATAAACACAGTTTAATGAATTATTTGTTCTACCTCGAAACTAGAAAAACGGCACCAAGATGTACATAAAATATAGAATCACTGATAAACAATGCAAAAACAATATTTTTTTTGACAATATTAAATTTTATCAAAATTTAAGAATGAACGATCTTTTTATTTCGTGAAATTTGGTCAAATATTGATTACATTACGAAAAATTGATTTGTCTATGCGAATTTAACAAGTGGGAAAAGGAGGTGGAGGAGTTAAAAAATGAAAAAAAAATGGAAATTGACTCCGAAACATGGCTAGATAGCTTGGAAATGACCTAACTAAGAAAACAAAAGTTAGATTTTGATAATCGATCCACTATTTCTGAAATTCGAAAATTGACCTCCCCCCCCCCCCCCCCCCCCCCCCCCCCCCCCCCCCCCCCCGGTTAAATTCGGTATTATCCAAAAAAATATTGATTTGCATTGTTTATATAGCCGTAAAATTTGGGCAGGTTTCGTGAAACAGACAGTAATGTAAAAAAAATGGTCCATGCTGCGGAATCCCTGGCCAAAACGTTGCCAAACCTGTTTAAGCCAGAGGTTTCAGTTCAGTAATAACATAATAAGATATCAGATAAGATGTTGCACATTTAGTTTTGCTAAATACGCATTCATTTTCAAAAGGATGAGTAGAAAATACTCACAATTTGAAAAATAATATCTAAATCATGAAAAATAATATCTAAATCATGATTATAACATATTGCCTAATAATTGCTAAATTCTGTCGTTTCCAGATCTGAAAGATGTCAAGGACATTGAAGACCCAATGTCACAGGTCAAGGCCGGCTTGGTATCCGGGAGTGACACGCCCATTGAACTTAAAGGGGTACACATACGAGCCAAGCTGTTGGATTTGGCATCAGAGGTATGTTGTGAATTATATGTGGCTTTCACTGGAGAAATGTGGCTTACAAGTTTTGCAAGCAGTGTAGATCCAGACAGTCTGATCAGGATCCGCACTGTTCGTCATTCCATCAATGAAACACCCGTCGTACTAATAACAGGCAATATAGATCGCAAACAGTCTACAGGAGTGTGTTATTTGATCAGGAGCTTGGTCACAAATCTCTATAAGCCCCATTTCTCCAGTCGCTGCCACATATGTGAGTCATCATGAGAAAAGAGGACTTATCGAGCCTGTATCAAGTGCAGGCCTGAATCAGCATGTGCTGAGTGATGGTCTTGTCTTGAAAGTCCCTCGAAAATGACTTTCAAGCGATTTTCAAATAGCACTTTTGAAGGTAATGCCATCACTACAAGAGTACCACAACACCAGTCTTGAGACCTTGAGGGGGTGGGAGAGAGCCTATTTTCCATTTTGCTAGCCAATATATCCACAATGAATAGAAGGGATCAGTGGCAAAATGGGTCTAAGTCCATAAGCGACTTAGTCCCCTTCTTTCTCTGACCTCTTCACTTAGATTCTGTTAAAAATCCCATACACCAGCCCATATGTCCTTAATTTTGTATGCCCGAAAATACCATACACCAGGCCATATGTCAATACGGACGAAAATCCCGTACATCCGCACATATTTCCTTGATTTGATACTGTTGAAAATCCCATACACCATCCCATATGTCCTTGATTCTATACGGCCGAAAATTCCATACACCAGCCCATATGCCCTTGATTCGATACTGTTGAAAATCCCATATACCAGCCCATATGTCCTTGATTCGATACTGTTGAAAATCCCGTATACCCGCCCATATGTCCTTGATTCGATATTGTTAATAATCCTGTATACCAGCCCATATGTCCTTGATTCTATATGGCCGAAAATCCCACACACCAGCCCATATGTCCTTGATTCGATACTGTTGAAAATCTTGTACATCAGCCCATATGTCCTTGATTCTATACGGCCGAAAATCCCATACACCAGCCCATATGTCTTTGATTAAATACAGCCGAAAATCTTATACAACCTCCCAATGTCCTTGATTCAATACGGCCGAAAATCCCATACAACATACCATATGTCCTTGATTCAATACTGTTGAAAATTCCATACACCAGCCCATAATTTTTATGTCCTTGATTCGATACTGTTGAAAATCCCATACACCAGACCATATGTTCTTGATTCGATACGGCCAAAAATCCCATACACGAGCCCATATGTCCTTGATTCGATACGGCCAAAAATCCCATACACCAGCCCATATGTCCTTGATTCAATATTGCTGGAAAATCCAATATACCCGCCCATATGTCCTTGATTCAATACTGCTGGAAAATCCCATACACCCGCCCATATATTCTTGATTCAATACTGCCGTAAATCCTCGAGGAAGGTGTCAGTAGAAGAAGAGGGCTAAGTCCATAAGGGACTTAGCCCCCTTTTTCCACTGACTCCTTCAAATTGATACTTTCGAAAATCCCATACACCAGCCCACATATCCCCAATACAGGTTGTAGTGCTACAAGAATACCACAACTCCAGCACCGATACCCTGGAGGCGAAGTACGTATTCCCCCTGGGTGAGATGGCAGCCGTGTGTGGCTTCGAAGCCTTCATCAACGGCAAACACATCGTGGGCGAGGTGAAGGAGAAGGAGACGGCCCACAAGGAGTACAAGAAGGCCGTCAGCGAAGGACATGGGGCCTACCTCATGGATCAGGACGAGGAAACGCCGGTAATTTGAATCGAACTAAATCTACAATGGTTTTAATACTCAAACTCCAGTAGGCTGAGGAAAATACTTTGAGATAACATAATTTTTTGTGAACAAGTTATTATATAGGAAAACATGTATTTGGGGCCAAGAATTTGACTTTGAGTTATTAGTAGTTTGATTATTAGTTATTGATTGCCCATCAATATCACGTACACAGCCAAGCTCAACCATGAATGAATGAAGGAATGAATGAATGAATCAACCAATGAATGAATCAATCAATCAATGAATTGATCAACCAATTAATCAACCAATTAGTCAACAAACTAATCAATGAACCAATTATCTAAAGGATGTGTTCACGGTCAGTGTGGGGAACCTCCCACCGGGTGCGGCGGTACTGATCAAGATCACATACGTGGCCGAGCTGCAGGTAGAGGGAGAGATGATTAGTTTCCGCCTCCCAGGCAGTGTCGCCCCCTGGAGGAAGGAAGCAAATCTAAAGGAGATAACTCAGGTAAGGTATATAGAGAACACCAGGGGCCCATTTCACTAAACTTTGTACGACTAAAATGTTTGTAAGTGCAAAATTATGATGGTCTATAAACTTCACATTAACAATGTTTTCTTATAAGCAATTATTGGATTTACATTTATTGAGCCAGGCTGCATATGCAGCCTATGCTCAATAAATGTAAATCCATCAGTTTAAATTTCCAGACGATCCTAAATTGCACTTACGAACATTTTAGTTGTACGAAGTTTAGTGAAACGGGCCCCAGACTATTGTCTTTCAATATCATGTTTATAAGGTGAGGCTTGCCATGTGTAGGAATTCCGAGGCTCATTGATAAACTTCATGTAGAGAATACAAGGCTAGTGGAGTTTTATATTCAGTCTATCCAAAAACAAAATATATTATTGAAAAAATAACTAGCGTTGCAAACATTGGTGTTGCTAAATATCGCATTCATAGTTCCCGCTGATGTGCTCGCACATAGTAGTCATGTGACAAACTTGTTTTGACTG
>CM055265.1:158601006-158634334 GCA_029237695.1 Conchocele bisecta | reverse complement strand
AAACTTGTTTTGACTGAACACTTCGTCATTATCTCCTCGCCGATAGGCAAAAGGGGATATAGCGTTATTCCATGTACGTACGTACGTACTGATAATATTTGACCACAATGTGTGTGGATGCTACTTTGTTTTGTAAACGACCCACGTCCGACCGCCCACGGTCAAGTTCATTGAGGACTTTATTTTATTTATTTTTAATTAAGGCTGCCAGCGTGGGGACTAGCTTCGTTTATTTTATTTATTTTTAATTAAGGCTGCCAGCGTGGGGACTAGCTTCGTTTAACGATGCCAGTTCTTGTCGACTATGTCAGCGATAAGATTCAGTTAAATTTGGTTACTTATAATGCAAGTACATCATGTGTTAAGGTATTACAGCGTTTATGGTTATTATATAGAAATGTGCAATGGTAAACATATCTTGTAGTAAAGCTTTTGAAGAGTTTCAAGCGTGCTATGTCGTATCTGCAGCAAAATGGTAGTCAGTGGTAACTATGAATCGCTGAAAGGAATTACGTCACTACTACTGTCTGTTCCACGTTTTGCTGCCTCACCAAATTTTTTTATTTAATGAAATTCCATCAAATGCGAAAAATAATTTTCCTATGGGAAGGTAACATGGGGCAAAATGGATGAGGAGGGTGACCAGGAAGATAAAAAAGTGAAAAAATTTGGAAATTGACTCCGAAATCTGGCGAGATAGCTTGGATGTTAAATAAGAAAACAAAATTATTTAAAAAAATATATTTTTAGCCTCTGTGTTAAATTCCCATAGGAAAGTGCAAAACATGGAACAGACAGTAGTGGCGTTTTTCCAGATCACGCAATGTGCCCAAGTTAAATTTAGCATGGAGTTTTCTTGACTTGCTGTTTACGACATGAAATGTTGACATGCAAATGCGATAATTTCCCTCTATTTCAGCACGACACACATGCATGGGTTGTGGCCGAGAGGTTAGATCACTGGTGTTCCGTTTCACTAAGCTTCGTACAACTAAAATGTCCGTAAGTGCAGACTATGATAGTCGGTAACGTTTACAGTAACAATGTTTTCTTGTAAACAATTATTGCATTTACATTTATTGAGCATAGGCTGCATATGCAGCCTATGCTCAATAAATGTAAATTCATCAATTGAAATTTCCAGTCGATCTTAAATTTGCACTTTTTAGTCGTACATAGTTTAGTGAAACGCCCCCCTGGACTTCAATATCAGAGGTGGTGGGTTCAAACTCGCCTTAGGCATCAAACAATTCTTTCATAGTATTTTCCATCCACTGGTCTTTTTGGATGAGATAAATGACCTGAGCTGTTGCTGGGATGTTAAACCCATTCACTTTTCACCTTCAGCATGACACAGAAACTGTGGCAGTGAGTCAGGGTGAAACCAGCATCCAGGTTGCCATAGAGATGCCCTTTGACATCCGCTCCATCGAATGTCCGACAAACGAAGTGAAACTGAAGGTGAGTTTTATTTACCATGTGCCTTTGGACATTTGTAAACTTTTGGAATTCGGGCAAAGTTTGTAAAGTTTTAAACATCAACAAAAGTTTCAACATTGGATTTTTTTTTAACATAAGTTTTGAATAGTAAATTATTTTTTGAAATGTATTATTTTCATGCATATTAATTTCTTAAATCATTTGGGCATAAAAAAATGTGATATCTGTTAAAACGTTGCCAGCTTGCTGTGTAAAATTTCCTTGCTATTTTGGACCATACATTATTTTCCAATTTGTCCAGTAGCCTATTTCATCAACATTGCATGTATATCTAGCAAAGTATACTTTGAGGGAGAAATTTTCAATTTAAGGATAAATTTATTTATTTTTAGCCAGGTTTTTTTTAAAAAAATCCAGGCTATTGGATTGGCGAAAGCCGGGCTGGCGGCGGGCGGCGGGCGGCGGGCGGCGGGCGGCGGGCGGCAGGCGGCCACAATCAATGTTAGTCTTTTGTTTTCGTGTTTGAGTCCATTTCTTTGTTACTGTACCACCTAGGACGACCAAACTTTCACAGTTTCATAATCAAAGGGTGCCCACCACATATCGCTATCCAACATGTTACCTTTTTGAACTTGACCCATTTTTTACGCGCAGTCAATGTTAACTTTTCGCGTTTACAATGTTAAGTTTTCGTGTTTAAGTTCATTTCTTTGGTACTGTACCACCTAGGACCACCAAACTTTCACAGCTTCATAACCAAGGGGTGCCTACCACATACAACTATCCAACATGTGACCATTTTTTTACCTTCACCTATTATTTCTACGTAATTTACTTAGCCATTTTCAACGTTAACTTTTTAATGTACGTCTGGTTAAAGTTTTTTGATTAAAAGTTTTTCGTTATACTATATCTCTGCAACTGCTTCGCTCATTACCTTGAAACTTCACATGGGTGTTTATCATATTCATCCATATTTTCATTCTACCCCCCAACCGTGCGGCCCCTGTGCCCAATGTCAAGGTCAAATTACTTTGAATTTTTTTGTTAAAGTTTTTTCGTGTACTATATCTCTGCAACTACTTCACCCATTACCTTGATACTTCACATGGGTGTTTTATCATCATTGTCGCCTCCCGCTTGCGGAAAGCGTGATATCGTCGGCATTTTGGCATACGTCCGTCCGTCCGTCCGTCCGTACGTCCGTGTGTCCGGTTAAAGTTTTTTGGTTAAAGTTTTTCCATCTACTATATCTATTTTTTTAGTGTCCATGCCTCGCCCCAAGGCGCGACATGCAGGCCACGGCCATCTAGTCCACAAAAAGTGGGTATAATTATATTATCCAAGTGTCTATGCTTGGAAAAAACCTGGCCTTCGTGGCTTTGCCTCGTTTCTTGTTGTTATACTGAATTTATTACATTATCACAGCCATTTTGTGATAATGTAATAAATTCAGTATCATAATTCTGCATACTTTTAATCATCAAATATATGCAGTAGTTAGTTCTATATGAAATAATGCATTTCGGAAAAAATAAATTATTATTCCCTCAAAGTATACTTTGCTAGATAAGTATACTTTGAAATTTTGATGAAATCGTCTACTGAAATGGACGTCAAGCTAAGCCATTCCATTTCCTATCACAGCAAACCGTGACCAAGGCAACTGTGGAACTGCTGCCAAACCAGTCTATATCCGCTGGTTTCCAGCTCCTCATAGGGCTGGCAGAGATACATGTGCCCAGAATGTGGGTGGAGAGGCAGACCAGGAACCAGGGCCATCAGGTACATGTGGCTATGACTGGAGAAATGGGGCTTATGGGATGTGTCGCCAGTGTAGCTTCTGATCAAATAGCACACTCCTGTCACCTGATAACGACATATATTGCTTGTTAGAAGCATATTGGGTGTTTCAATGATGGAATGGCGAATAGTTCAGATCCTGATCAGACTGCGGATACACAGGCTGGTCTGGATCTACACTGGTGGCAAAACCCATAAGCGCCATTTTTCCAGTCACAGTCACATATTTAATTTGCATCAGTCCATGCATTTGTTGCGCATCCGCAATCTGCATGATTTGTTTTACTGACAAATCTTTGGCACGCTTTTTTTTATTTACAGCTCCATACATGAAAGTCTCTGGTGAAGTTTTAACATTAAATGAAATGATTAATTTAACTTGGCAAATGTCAGGCAAGCAAACAAGTCTTGTGCTAATTGTATCCCCCGGACTCCGTCGGGGGCTACTATGGGTTTGACAGCGGGCAGCGTCCGCTGCAGACACTTCTTGTCCGGAGCATAACTCGAACACCCTTTGGAATATTTTCATGAAACTTCACACATGCATAGACCACGACCCGAAGGTGTGTCGCGCACAAGAATGACAACTCTTGCATAGCTAATTTTTGAGTTATCTCCCTTTTTTGTTTCGCGCACTGATTTCGTGTCCGGAGCATAACTCGACCACCCTTTGGAATATTTTCATGAAACTTCACACTTGCATAGACCACGATCCGAAGGTGTGTCGCGCACAAGAATGACAACTCTTTCTAATTTTTGAGTTATCTCCCTTTTTTGTTTTGCGCACTCTACAAACTGGACAATAATGCATGAAGACCCGTTTTCTCGTGTGCTCTGTACACCTTACCTGTAGAGAGAACAATAGCCTTCTCCGGTTGAACAATAGAGACTGGGAGAACCATTCACCTGTGCATGTGCTAGCATGTGCAAATGTCCAGTTTGACCACTATCTGACGACAGGTAATTTATACAGATAAATTACTACATTGTATATTACATTTCCATAAACTGTGTTGAAAATATTGTGGCATTATGTGGACCTGTGCAGATATATGTAGATAAATATAGGACTATTAAAAAAAAATCTGGGCTCCAGTAGCAAGCATTATTATTTTTAATTTTGAAACTTTTTTTTTCCATTTTCTTTTTCTTTTTTTTTCTTCAAATTCTTTTTCAATTCTTGTCTAGTAGCATAAGGTCGTAAGTGCTATATACAGACTATTATCATATAATAAAACAATTATTGACTAGTGAGCCATAGAATATAATCTGATATTCTATGGCTCACTAGTCAATAATTGTATAATATGTTTTGGCCAGTGAAAATTGCTTTAAGGCCCAGGCTCGAGGTCAAGGCGAGGCATTTGATTCCGCGGAATTCTTGTTTACTTATCTCCCTTTGTTGTTTCGTGCTCTGATTTTGTATCCAGAGCATAACTCGAACACCCTTTGAAATATTTTTATGCCCCACCACGATAGTGGAGGGGGCATTTAGTGTTACCCTTGTCCGTCCGTCCGTCCGTCCTTCCGTCCGTCCGTCCGCACACACGAATGGGTACTTGTTGTAAGTGTACGGGGATCTTATTGGGTAGGGTTAGGATAGTGTTGGGTACTCTTGTTGGGTATTTTTATACAGTAAAAACCCAACAAGTATTCATTCGTAGGAATGTGCGTCCCGTCCTCCCGTCCCGTCCTCCCGTCGGTCCGTCCGTCACAAAACTTTAACACTCGGGTAAATGTCTCATAATTTCTTCATCCTTCAACCGATCTCCTTCATATTTCATATACACATTGCTCTAATGGTCCTCTACCGCCAAATCCACGTTCGTCCTGCCCCCGCCAAGCCCAGGGTTAAGATCACATACTTAGTGCTTCAAAAACTTTTAACGCTCCGGTAAATATCTTATAATTTCTGTTTTCTTTCACGGATCAGCTTCATATTTCATATATGCATTGCTCTGATGGTCCTCTACCGCACTGTGCCAAATTCACGTCCGTCCTGCCCCCGCCAAGCCCAGGGTCAAGGTCACATACTTGGTGCTTCAAAAACTTTAACGCTCAGGTAAAAGAAAATTTTGACTTGGAATTTGGCCTCATTTATTATCAAAGCGATATGTGGGACATCCGTGTTCTATGAACACATTTTCTAGTTTATTAAACTTCACACATGCATAGAAGACGACCCAAAGGTGTGTCGCACGTAAGAATGACAACTCTTGCATCGTTAATTTCTTAGTTATCTTCCTTTGTTGTTTCGTGCACTGATTTCGTGTCCGGAGCATAACTCGAACACCCTTTGGAATATTTTCATGAAGCTTCACACATGCATAGACCACGACGCTAAAGGTGTGTCATGCAAGAATGACAACTCTTGCATCACTAATTTTTTAGTTATCTCCCTTTGTTTTTCCGTCTTTGATTTTGTCTCCGGAGCATAACTCGAACACCCTTTTTTCAAACTACTTGTCTATCTGGGGAGGGGGATACACATGCGCTTGTCGACAAGCATCCATTTCTAGTTGTGATTGTTTTCATTGTGTAGTCCCAGCTCAGCTTGTTAATCTACATAGTCAGTAGCCTAGTTCACCAACATTGCAGAGTATACTTTGAGGGAGTAATCATTTATTTATTTTGTGAATCTACATAATCAGATCAGCAGCGTATTTCACTAAAATTGCAAAATATACTTACTTAACAAAGTGTACTTAGCTAGCAAAGTGTACTTAGCTACTTAGCTAGCAAAGTGTACTTAGCTAACAAAGTGTACTTAGCTACCAAAGTGTACTTAGCTAACAAAGTGTACTTAGCTAGCAAAGTGTACTTAGCTAACAAAGTGTACTTAGCTAGCAAAGTGTACTTAGCTAACAAAGGGTACTTAGCTAACAAAGTGTACTTATCTAACAAAGTGTACTTTTAGGGAGTGATCATTTACTTTTCCCGAAATGCATTATTTCATATAGAACTTACGACTCCATATATTTGATGATTAAACGTATGTAGAATTATTATACTGAATTTATTGTAATAAGTTCAATAAATAAAAATTAATAAATTTATCCTTAAATGGAAAATTTCTCCCTCAAAGTGTACTTAACAAGATAAGTATACTTTGAAATTTTGGTAAAATAGGCTACAGGTCAGGCATGGCACGGTTGACTATTCAGGCTGATAAATATCCATCAGGCTTCTCCAGTTAGTCGCAGATCAAGAGCTCGCCTCATAATCAATGCTATAATCCCCGTTTCTCCAGTCACAGATCAAAAGCTAGACAGACCACACATGTTACAAGCCCCGTTTCTCTAATCACAGATCAGCAGTTAGACTAGCCCACAGATGGTCCATAATGACCCCAATTTCCCAAATCAGTCCATAGAATATTTGGTATAAGCCCCATGTTCTCCAGTTCCCAGACCACAAATGCTATAAGCCCCATTTCTCTAGTCGTGGATCAGAAGCTAGCCTCGCCACAAATGTCATAAACCCTATTTCCCCAAAAATGTGGCAGCAGCTATGTTAAAAGCGGGATCAAACTTGACCGGCCCTAAATGACCTTAACTGTTGATAGGCCGTTAAACACCAATAAATCAATAAATAAAACCATTTCCCCAATCAGTCACAAATTTTATGTAGATTGCACATAAGCCCCCCTTTCTCCAGTCAGTCAAAGATATTGAACTGGACAGCCTACAGACGCCATAACCTAGTCACAGCCACTGATTTGAATCCAGACTGGCCGCATATACCATAAGCACCATTTCTCAAGTCACAGATCTATAGCAAATTTCACCAAGATTGCTAAATATGCTCATCTAGCTAAGTATATGTTGTGGGAGCAATTTTGAATTGATGCATAAATTAATATTTTTATGCCCCCGCCACCGAATGGTGAGGGGGGCATATTGTGTTACATGTACCGGCGTCCGTACGTACGTAAGTACGTCCCATCCCGAAACCTTAACGCTCGGGTAAATGACTTATAATTTCTATTTCCTTGCTCGGATCTGCTTCACATTTCACACACGCATTGCTCCAATTGTCCTCTGCCACCCTGTGACAAATCCACATTTGTCCCGCCCCCGCTAAGCCCAGGGTCAAGGTCACAGACTTGGTGCGTTCGAAACCTTAACGCTCAGGTAAATGGCTTATAATTTCTGTTTCCTTGCTCGGATCTGCTGCTTTACATTTCACACACACATTGCTCAAATGGTCCTCTGCCACCCTGTGACAAATCCACATTTGTCCCGCCCCCGCTAAGCCCAGGGTCAAGGTCACAGACTTGGTGCGTTCGAAACCTTAACGCTCGGGTAAATGGCTTATCATTTCTGTTTCCTTGCTCGGATCTGCTTCACATTTCACACACACATTGCTCAAATGGTCCTCTAGCGCCGTGTGACAAATCCACATATGTCCCGCCCCCGCTAAGCCCAGGGTCAAGGTCACAGACTTGGTGCGTTCGAAACCTTAACGCTCGGGTAAATGGCTTATAATTAGTGTTTCCTTGCTCGGATCTGCTTCACATTTCACACACGCATTGCTCCAATGATCCTCTGCCACCCTGTGACAAATCCACATTCGTCCCGCCCCCGCTAAGCCCAGGGTCAAGGTCACAGACTTGGTGCATTTCAAACCTTAACGCTCTGGTAAATGACTTATAATTTCTGTTTCCTTGCTCGGATCTGCTTCACATTTCACACACGCATTGCTCCAATGGTCCTCTGCCACCCTGTGACAAATCCACATTCGTCCCACCCCCGCTAAGCCCAGGGTCAAGGTCACAGACTTGGTGCATTTCAAACCTTAACGCTCGTAAATGCCTTATAAGTTCTGTTTCCTTGCTCGGATCTGCTTCACATTTCAAACACGCATTGCTCCAATGGTCCTCTACCACCCTGTGACAAATCCACATTCGTCCCGCCCCCGCTAACCCCAGGGTCAAGGTCACAGACTTTGTGCATTTCAAACCTTAACACTCGGGGTAAATAACTTACAATTCCTGTTTCCTTGCTCGGATCTGCTTCACATTTCACACACGCATTGCTCCAATGGCCTGCTACCTCCCTGTGACAAATCCACATTTGTCCCGCCCCCGCTAAGCCCAGGGTCAAGTTCACAGACTTGGTGCATTTCATACCTTAACGCTCGGGGTAATTGACTTATTATGCCCCCGCCACCGAATGGTGAGTGGGGCATATAGTGTTACCGGCGTCCGTACATACGTACGTACGTCCCCGAAGCCTTAACGCTCGCGTAAATGGCTTATAATTTCTGTTTCCTTGCTCGGATCTGCTTGACTTTTCACACACACATTGCTCCAATGGTCCTCTACCGTCCTGTGACAAATCCACATTCGTCCCACCCCCGCTAAGCCCAGGGTCAAGGTCACAGACTTGGTGCGTTCGAAACCTTAACGCTCGGGTAAATGGCTTATAATTTCTGTTTCCTTGCTCGGACCTGCTTCACATTTAAGACACGCATTGCTCCAATGGTCCTCTACCGCCCTGTGACAAATCCACATTTCGTCCCACCCCCGCTAAGCCCAGGGTCAAGTTCACAGACTTGGTTCCTTCGAAACCTTAATGCTCGGGTAAATGGCTTGTAATTTCTGTTTCCTTGCTTGGATCTGCTTCACATTTCACACACGCATTGCTCCAATGCTCCTCTACCGCCCTGTGACAAATCCACATTTGTCCCGCCCCCGTTAAGCCCAGGGTCAAGTTCACAGACTTGGTACATTTCATACCTTAACGCTCAGGGTAATTGATTTATTATGCCCCCGCCACCGAATGGTGAGGGGGGCATATAGTGTTACCGGCGTCAGTACGTACGTACGTACGTCCCGTATGTCCCCGAAACCTTAACGCTCCACATTTGTCCCGCCCCCGTTAAGCCCAGGGTCAAGCTCACAGACTTGATGCGTTCCAAACCTTAACGCTCGGGTAAATGGCTTATAATCAAATATGCCTCGTTTTCTTTGGCTGCCAGCGGGGGCATTCGTGTGCCGACAGGCCACATTTCTAGTTATTTAATGAAATAACCAAAAAAAAAAAAAAAAAAACAAATACAAAATAATAATTCTGCATAATTTTTATCATGAAATATAAATGGTCATTAGCTCTATATGAAAATGGCATTTCAGTAGAAATAAAAAATTACTTCCGCAAAGTGTACTTACTGTCTGTTCCACGTTTTGCTGCCGACAAACTTTTGGCTATTAAACATATTAAATCTAAAAGATATTTAAATGCAAGTAGTTTTTCATCAATAACAAAAAAGTCACCCTCCCCAAAAAAAGTTATTTGATGAAATTCCATCAAATATTGATTTTATTGCCAAAAAATGATTTTCGTATGGGAATTTAACATGGGGGCTAAAAAATGTAAAAAAATAATAATTGTTTATTTGTGAACCGATTTTCAAAATCTATCTTTTGTTTTCTTAGTTACATCATTTCCAAGCTATCTAGACAGGTTTCAGAGTCAATTTCCAAATTTTTTCGTTTTTGACTCCTCCCCCACTGCTTCCTCCTCTTTTTTCCCCATGTTAAAATCGTTTTTTGCACTATAAAATCAATATTTGATGGAATTTCATCAAAGAAAAAAATTTGGGGAGGATGACTTTTTTGTTATTCGTGAAAAAATACTTACATTTATATTTTTTTTATTTAGATTTTAATGTGTTTAATAGCTAATAGTTCTTCGGCAGAAAAACGTTGAACAGACAGTTGGTAGATAAATGTACTTTGGTGAAATCAACTACTGGAGCTAAACTCGCCACAAATACTGTCAGTGCAATTTCCCCAACCATTGTCACATATTTCCAGGCGTGTATGTTGTCATTCTAAACCCCTGGAGTTTGAGGCATGTGAAGATGACAACGTTGATGTAGTGTTTTTACTTGACGTGTCCCACTCGATGAAGGGAGATAACCTCCGTGATGCAAAGAAAGTCTTGCTGCTCACCCTGCAGCATTTACCTGCAAGTTGGCGATTCAACGTTGTTGTATTTGGAACAGGTATATATGACTTATCTTGACAAAGATAGTCTTATTGAGTTTGCGACCAGTTTAGACCCAGATCAGCCTGCGCATTCGCGCAGTCTGATCAGGGCCTACACTGTTCGCTGTTGAGTTGGGGAAGAATTGCTGATATCTCTTCGGACAAACTTGTATGTGACTGTGGCTGGAGAAATTGAGCTTATGGGATTTGCAACCTGTGTACCTCCTGATCAAATAGCACACTACTGAGCCTGAAAAGTGATCTATGTGTTTTGTTGCCAAAACGGTGAATAGTGCAGATGCTGATCAGACTGTGCAGATGCACAGGCTGATCTGGATCTACACTGGTCGTAAAAGCCGTAAGCCTCATTTTTCTCCAGTCACAGCCACATATCAGCTGTCATACTCGTGCATTAGGCCAATTTTTGCCAAGCCAACTTGTAGAAAGCTTTACATAGTGATCACTATTGTATGGGTCTTGAAGAAGGGGGCTAATTCACATGATTAAAAAGCAAACAATTCAAATAAAATGTACATCTTATCCAAACTCGGTGATTAATTAGCACAGCTGACTAATTAAAGATGTTGGAAAACGAAGAAAAAAATTATTCATCCCTATTTTATATCAGAATTGTAATACAGTCTACATTCGTTTACTCAAAAGTCGGTTAAGTCGAATTCCCTTGTTAAGTCGAATTTGTGTCAGATCCTATTATTTTCAATGTAACTGGCTACTGTTACGTCGAATTTCGTTTAGTTCAAATTTTCACCAATTCAAACTATTAATTGTTAGGTCCTGAAAACAGAAATGTGTGGTATTTCACTCTCGTTAAGTCAAAGTGTCAGTTTGTGCTCGAAGAGCGAATTCGCAGCGCCAATTTACCGGATCAATGACTGGACTTGTTTACCTGTGTAAACAAACTTTGAATAAGTGTTAAAGGTGATTTCCTCGACACCAATTAAACTTAGTTCATCTGATTTAATCACCAGTGATCAATAGCTCATTAAGAATCGCGTCAAAATTAATCCTAAAGTACCGTGATTAATCAATTCCCATTATTACCGAGTCGGACCGTGTAAACTGTGACCAATGTGGGCCGTTTCGAACTGGGGCCGTATTGGACTACTGTCTGTTTCACGAAAGCTGCCTAAATTTTACAGCTATATAGACAATGCAAAAACTATATTTGTTTGGATAATATTAAATTAGAGGAAAATTTAAGAATGAGCCTTTTTATTTCGTGAAAATTGGTCAAATATTGATTTTATTACGAAAAATTGATTTGTCTATGGGAATTTAACACGGGGGAAAAAGAGGTAGAGGAGTGTGGGAGGAGTCAAAAAACGAAAGATTTTGGAAATTGTCTCCGAAATCTAGCTAGATAGCTTGGAAATGATCTAAGGAAATAAAAGTTAAATTTTAAAAATCGTTCCAGTATTTCTGAAATTCTAAAAAATGTCCCCATGTTAAATCCCCATAGACATCTTCACTCTGTGAAGATGTCTATGGGGATTTAACATGGGAAAATCGTTTTTTCGCAATAAAATCAATATTTGACCAAATTTCACGAAATAAAAGGAAGGCTCATTATTAAATTTTCCTTTAATTTAATACTATCGAAAACAATATTGTTTTTGAATTGTTTATATGGCCGTACAATTTGGGCAGCTTTCGTGAAACAGACTATAGGGCAGTTTTGACTCGTTATTCACATGGATTTAAAGTTATTTTATTTGCTGAAATATTTTATAAATAAATAAATCACTTCAAAAGTTGTCACACCATGTCAACTTGCGAAACAATTTACGGAAAACTTTCATGAATTTCGTTTCAATCAAAAATAGAAGATAAAATAAAGATGGTTTTCTCAAATCCAACTTGTCCAGACTCGTTTGAATGTGTCATCAGATGCGAAACGCTGCCTGAGTATATAGACTGAGCATATAGACTCACATTCACCCTCCGATAGATAAATGCTGTGTGTATATATAATCAAGACCGGTATGCACAACAACTTGTTAATTTCCGGTTTACATGCTTTATTTCTTAAACATAATAAAATGTTACTTTACTGCTTTGAATTGTCTTTTCTTGTTCCACCCTGATAATACAGATGTGTATACTTAGTTTGACTACACACATGCGTGTATAGGCAAACGCAAGTAAACACATTAGAGTTGCATAAGTGTAACTCCGTGTGTCACAGGTCATATGGGAGTTGCGTCCCGTAACGTGTATGGCAATATTTCGAGGTCCTGTTCACATTTTGTTACGTTCACAATTCGGTTTACTTGAAGTATTTATCACAGTCCGACGGACTTCGAGTAAACGAGCGTAGACTGTATGTGATAAATCAGTAATCCAGCATTAAATTGGGGTACAATACTCTTTAGACACAAATCTTATCTGACGTTCTGCACCATAATCTGTTGTATACAACATGATCCTATAAGAGTATATTTTCCATTTCAGCATTCTGAGAGTTGTTCATGGGTTGCATGTCTGTTGAACAGTTGAATCCCATACAGTCAATCAATTGTATACACATTGGTATGTTGTAAGATTAAATATGACTGTGACTGGAGAAATGGGGCATATGAGTTTTGCAACTAGTGTAGCTCCTGATCAAATAGCACGCTCCTGTAGCCTGATATTGATCTATATTCCTTGTTAGAAGCATGAGGGGTGTTTCATTGATGGAATGGCAAGCAGTGCAGATCCGGATCAGACTGCGGATGCACAGGCTGATCTAGATCTACACTGATCGCAAAACCCACAAGTCCCATTTCTCCAGTCACCGCTACCAATTGTCCTTTTCAGCCTTCCGTGAGTTGTTTCCAGAGTGTGTGGCTGCCAATTCAGGAAACTTGAAACAGGCCAGAGACTTCGTTCTTGTGAGTTCTCTTCTTTTTTTTTACTTTTAATTTTTGTCGCGCCTGCTTTAGTCCTTTTTTTTTGTAAGGCAAATGCGTTAAAGTTATTGTTTTTTCACAATCACGGTCAAATGCCTCGGAAGGCGCAATACCGCTTCCATGGCGGAATTCTTGTTATATCTCTTTGGTACATGTACAAATATCAACATACATACATACATATCATGTATTAGAGTACAGTGATATATTTCACTTTATACATGTAGTGGCAGGATTGATCAATTTTCAATCAAAACATGGTGTTTTATCGAAACTTGGACAAGGTAGAAAGTACAATAGTTTTCACCTGCATGTAACAATGATCTTTTATAGTATATTAGTTGTTATAGGACATTGGTGTTATTAGATTGTGGCAGGGCTTCTAAAATTTCAGAATACCAATCTGTCCAGAGTCCAGACGTAACACTGTCGGCCCATTGTCGGCCTGAAGGAGCAAACAAAATACTAGAAATTATTGGATAAATGTTGTATTGGGATAAATAAGTTGTTGTGTTTATAGACATCAAAAATGGACAAAATTGTGTATACACCGGGTCACATGGTGTGCCTAAATAGCAGAAAGACGGAAAAAATGCGAAATGACGGAGATGAATCGTGATGCCGATTGTAGGCTATTATGTTTGATTGCAGTTAAACTTTCGGTAGACTAAACTAAATTAAAATTATACAAATCTGTTTTTGGTTTCGTTTTTTATTTATTTATTTTTGAGGTGTGTGTCGTGTTTTAAATAAAATTGCGTTGTACTGCAGCTAGCCACTCCAGTTTTCTTTCACGTTAGGGGTGCCAGCCCGATCTCTACTCTCTGCCGGGTTGCCAAGCCGATTATTTGTCTTTGTGAATAACGACAAAATAGTTTGTTGTGCCATTTCAATAATAATCGAATGACGGACAACACAGAAAAAAAATGTGTAATACACTGCAGCTCCATTATAACGCGGAGGTCGGGGTCCAAGATTTCAAACCGCGATCGAATCCGACCGCATTATAAAATTTCGGGACATGCACGGGTACTGGTACTGCACGGGTTACTGGTATCATTCGCATTTCGGTTACCAACTATTGTGGGAATTCCATTAGCAACGGACCCATATACAATCATGTCATTTGAACAGAAGTTAAAGTAATTATTATACCCCCACAAACAAAGTTTGTTGGGGGTATATAGGAGTCAGCTTGTCGGTCGGTCGGTCGGTCTGTTGGAAATTCCCTTCCGCTCTATATCTTCTACACCGATGCATGGATTATCAAATGGCTTGGCACAAATGTTTCTCATGATGAGAAGGTGTGTCGCGATCAATAACCACGCACCTACGTCCAAGGTCAAGGTCACAGTTGAAGGTCAAAGGTCAAACTATCGAAATTCCCTTCCGCTCTATATCTTCACACCGATGCATGGATTATCAAATGGCTTGGCACAAATGTTTCTCTGATGAAGAAGGTGTATCGCGATCAATAACCATGCACCTACGTCCAAGGTCAAGGTCACAGTTGAAGGTCAAAGGTCAAATCTATCGAAATTCCCTTCCGCTCTATATCTTCTACACCGATGCATGTATTATCAAATGGCTTGGCACAAATGTTTCTCATGATGAGAAGGTGTGTCGCGATCAATAACCACGCACCTACGTCCAAGGTCAAGGTCACAGTTGAAGGTCAAAGGTCAAACCTATTGAAATTCCCTTCCGCTCTATATCTTCTACACCGATGCATGGATTATCAAATGGCTTGGCACAAATGTTTCTCATGATGAGAAGGTGTGTCCCGATCAATAACCACGCACCTACGTCCAAGGTCAAGGTCACAGTTGAAGGTCAAACCTATTGAAATTCCCTTCCGCTCTATATCTTCTACTCCGATGCATGGATTATCAAATGCTTTGGCACAAATGTTTCTCAGGATGAGAAGGTGTGTCGCAATCAATAACCACGCACCTACGTCCAAGGTCAAGGTCACATTTGAAGGTCAAAGGTCAAACCTATTGAAATTCCTTTTCGCTCTATATCTTCTACACCGATGCATGGATTATCACACTATGCCCAGGGTCAAGGTCACAGACTTGATGCGTTTGAAACCTTAACGCTCGGCTAAATGGCTTATAATAAAAAATGCCTCGTTTTCTTTGGCTGCCAGTGGGGGTATTTGTGTGCCGACAGGCCACATTTCTAGTTAATAATGCCTATGACATACAAACTTGTATGTATTAATGTATTAAACATATGAGTTATTTATAAAATCATGCTTATTACGTTGTATAGTGCTCGCGATAGACAGACGCTTATTACAATGTATACTACTCGCGATCAACAGAGGCTTAAACGGATTAATTGATAATAAATAATGCCTATGGTCACGTGTCCTGCCTATTCATGCGGTTGATACGTGCATAATCTCAGGATGTGGGGTCACGTGATCTATTGTTTACGCTGCAAGTCATATTGATGAATGAAATTTACGATTTAAGCGAGATTGCCTTGGGCTGCAGTGTAAACAATAGACCACGTGATCCATACCCAGATAATGCTGAAACACCAGTCTATTTATAGAACGCTAAATATTACACCTGGGAGTGAAGAAAAAGAAAGGCCGAACACGCAACCATTTATTAGCGACAATTAGTGTTAACACTACATTGACATTACTGGTGACAAAAGCGATACATTTACGTGACTGGAGAAATGGTGCTCATGGGGTTTGTGACCAGTGTAGCTTCTGATCAGGCGTTACATTGGTCGGCATGCTCCTTTGATACGACCATTACTTCGCGAATACATGTCAATTGGGATTAAGGTAATTTAATTGATTAATAAATATGCCTATTAACCTGATTACCTGATTAAAGGTATTACATTTGCTAACATACTAATAATAATCCTTTCATGGACTTTGAACTTCGTTGTTTGAATAAACTTACAGAAATCTCGAATCAACTAATTACACGATGACTACGACGTCCGACGATTTTTGTGTTTTTTTCTCTTGATTTTTTAAAAAAAAATTGGGATCCACGAGAGACCCGCGTTATAATGGAGATCACGCTATACGCGACCGCGTTATAATGGAGCTGCAGTGTATACCCAACTCGTAATTCATTGATAATTATGGTATTATCACTGTTCACACCGACTTCACAATGAATTGTTGGCCTGATTTGGCTAGCTGCATACACATCAATTAAATTTAATTACATGTTAAACACTTAAATTGTACAATTGAATTAAGATTTGGTGTTTCTTTAACCCTCAGATCGAGTTCAAAGTTCATCGGCGGTGTGATTTAGGACTTCAATTGATCCCTAAATGTGAATGAGTCACACTTTTAACACGACAGACGTACCTTGTCCTTTATCAAAATGTTTGTGAACTGTAGATCACGTGAGCGGCTAATCACAAGCCGTCTCATCAGGATCTGCGGCATTCGTACATACATTTTATATACCAAAAAATGACCCCTAATACAGCGTAATGTAACAGTTCCCAACTTAATATGGAATAGTCCAGGCCGATAGTCTGTGTCAGTTACTTGGGGTTAAATATTACGAACACAGATAAACACAGTGCATGGTTTCTTTATTTTATTTTAACATCATCAGAAATGGCGAATCTAGGAAAACTCATATCTTTATGCTGAAGCCAGTCTATTTAAGTCACTAAGCTGCTATCAAAACATACACCCAATTCCCATGCGCGTGTTAGGAAAAATCAATACTAGGAGAAACTGAATACACAATGATTTATTACCCGACACTGTCATAAAATGGACATTACTTGGTGTTAAAAACGGTAAATTTACAAGGTGGATACCGAAATAGCAGCGGATTGGCAATTTTTCTCGGACAGATCTTTAAGACTAGTTTTCAAATCTCAATCGGTCTGAGATTTCAAAAATCGGTCCAGAACCGACAAACTGAAAATTTTAGAATCCCTGGATTGGGGCAAAAAATTAACACACAGAAAAAGGGGGAGTTCTCTTGTCTGTAGACCTAGTTAAATAGATATTGTTACATGACTGCCGTTGTTTGACACCGCTCACAGCCGTGTTCACATGTACAGCGTGTGTGGTTTGACCATGGCTGTAGACAATGCTCATTCCGGGGCCTAGCCAACACCTACGTAATGCATGACGTTACTAGAATGCGCCATTACGCGCTATTGTATGAAACATCCAGGAAGCCAGCAATAATGGACAACAAACTTGAAAACTTTACAAAAATTTTATCATTTCACAAGTTTAATCTATGTAACAAAAATACCAAAATATGATTTCATCTTCAGTTGAGCTATTTGCGGGTGCTATAATAAATCTCTTCTTTTGTGCTTATTTTTTTCTTTCTTTTTTTAACCCCACCCATCCCCACCCCACCCCCACCATCCATTCCACCTAATATTATAGGTTTGGGAAATAAAGCCATTATAAAGATGAATCTAGTAGAAGAATATAATATAGACAGAGTAATACAGGTTCAAGAAAAGACCATGATCTGACAGAACCAGCCGTGTTTTGTTTTTGTCGAGCCCACTTGCGGAAAGCGAGACATAGTGATCACAATGACGTCCGGGTGTCCATGTGGGGGTGGGTGCGTCCGTCCGTCCGTCCGTCCGTCCGTCCAATATCTGCGTTAAAGTTTTTAAATACCTTATATCTCTGCAGTCCTAAGTCACATTGACTTGAAACTTCATATGCTTATTAGTCATCATCCATATATTCATGCTGTATCCCACTCATGCGGCCCCTGTGCCCAAGGTCAAGGTCAAATGACTTAGAAGTTTGCATTCCTAAATCCGTGTTAAAGTTTTTAAATACCTTATATCTCTGCAGTCCTAAGTCATATTGACTTGAAACTTCATCTGCTTATTAGTCATCATCCATATATTCATGCTGTATCCCACTTCATCTGGTACCCCACTCTGCGGCCCCTGTGCCCCTATGTCAAGGTCAAATTACTTAGAAGTTTGCGTTAAAGTTTTCACATACCTACTATCTTTGTAACTGTAAGTCAGATTTGCTTGAAACTTTGTATGCTTATTGGGCATCATCCATATAATTATTCTGTGTCCCACACATGCGGCTCAGGTGCCCCAAGGTCAAGGCCAAATGACTTAGAAGTTTGCGTTATTATAAAATCTGTGTTAAACTTTTTACATATCTTATATCTCCACAATTGTTACTCCAATTTACTTCCAACTTCCAATACTTCTTTTTCATCATCCATATGTTCATTCCATAGCCTGCCCATGTGGTCCACATGCCCAAGGTCAACGTCAAATGACTTTGAAATTTGTGTTAAAGTTTTTACATACCTTATATCTCCACA
This sequence comes from Conchocele bisecta, assembly GCA_029237695.1. Taxonomy (NCBI): domain Eukaryota; kingdom Metazoa; phylum Mollusca; class Bivalvia; order Lucinida; family Thyasiridae; genus Conchocele; species Conchocele bisecta. The sequence continues at coordinate 158,615,852 of CM055265.1, read as the reverse complement.
ACACTTACTCCGATTTACTTCCAACATCCAATACTTCTTATTCATCATCCATATTTTCATTCTATAACCTGCCCATGTGATCCACATGGCCAAGGTCAAGGTCAAATCACTTTGAAATGTGTGTTAAAGTTTTTACATACATGTACCTTATATCTCCACAATACTTACTCCGATTTACTTCAAATAATTATTTATTATCTTCCATATTTTCATTCTATAGCCCACCCATGCCATAGCCCATCTACACTGTTTGAAAACACCTATATAAATGGCTGTAGTGTTGAAAGGGTTAACACATGATTTAAACATTATTGTTATTGTTATTGTTTGAATAGTTATCTCTTACAGGCCTTATATTTGGTCAATGTTTACATACTCTGCAGACCTACTCTTTTGACTAATGCATCCTCAGGCTGTGCATAGCTACAGAGCCCCGCAGGGGACATGGATTTTTTTTTATTAATTCGTTCCCACGAAATAACAATTTGTTCCCTAAATTTAACAATTTTTCCCTCGAATTAACAATTCGTTCCCACGATATAACAATTAGTTCCCACAAATTAACACAAATTCTTATTTTGTGGGAACAAATTGTTAATTTGTGGGAATGAATTGTTAAATTGAGGGAACAAATTGTTATTTTGTGGGAACGAATTAATAAAAAACAGAATTCTACGTCCCCTGCGGGGCTCCGTACATAGCAGCCTGATCACGATTACAATGTTTGCCATTTCTATACTCAGTCTCGGCCAATCAAACTGCTTGACTTTCAGTACCAATTGGAGAATATGCTCAGAATGTTTTAAAATCACAGGTCTAGGAAATACTCTTGTCATGCCAGACATGGTGTCACTCAAACACTACTGTATTTACTCTAATAGTAGCCAGTTTTCTAATAGTAGCCCCTTCCCTCTCCTATATTTCAGTACAACATGTTATTATACCCCCGGCATACAAAGTATGTCGAGGGGTATATAGATTGACGTCAAACTTGATATACATGTATGTACTTCCTTATCATCATCCATATTTTCATTCAATACCACACCCATGCCGCCTTCATATCCAAGTTTTTTTTTAAATAGTTGTGTTAAAGCTTTTTAAATATTTACGTTAAAGTTTATGTGTGTCCGTCCAGGTGGCAGCAGGGGGTATACGCGAGTCCCTGCTCATTTGCTCTAGTTTTCACATCAAGTCATTTCAAACGTCAAAATTGCCATGCTTTATTCCATGCTTATTCTTCACACTTCAAAAAATTGCATCTGTACCGCCATAATGGCGTTTATTAGTATAAATATGGTAATTTTCCTCGACAAAACTCCAGGGACTATCGGCCAACATGGGGAATACGGAGGTGGTTCGTCCCATGCACACATTCTACCTGCTGCGACACGAGAGCTCCATACAGAACGTGTTTCTCATCTCGGACGGCCACGTCAACAATGAGGAGACGATGCTGGACAATGTCCACAGTCACTCACATCACACCCGTGTCTTCACCATGGGTGTAAGGTATGTACCAAGTTCCATCACAATTGGGTGATGGGTCGTGGCCTAGGGGATATGGCATTGGACTTGCATACTGGAGGTTGTGAGTTCAATCCTTATCCTAGGCGTGAACAATACTTACATAGTAATTCCATCCTACTGGTGTGTCGGATGAGACTATAAACCGTGGTCCCGTCTCTATATGACCTTAGCTGTTGCTGAGACGTCAAACCCATTCACTTTTTCCATCGCAGTTGGAATCCCATTGACATTCTCCCAAATGTGGCTGTGACTGGAGAAATGGCGCTTATGGGTTTTTTGACTAGTGTAGATCCAGGTCAGCCTGTGCATCCGCACAGTCTCATCAGGATCTGCACTCATCGCCATTCAGGGATGGGTGGTGGCCTAGGGGTTAGAACACCTGACTTCCAATCCGGAGGTTGTGGGTTCAAACCTCGCATTGGCATCAAATGTACTTTCATAGTATTTCCATCCCACTGGTCTGTCGGATGAGACTTTAAACTGTTGTCCCGTCTCTATATGGCCTTAGCTGCTTCTGGACCCATTCACTTTTACTTTTCACTCACTTCACTTGCTGCCCATTTCACCAAAATTGCAAAGCATACTTATCTAGCAAAGTGGCTGTGATTATGTATAAATAAATTCAGTAAAATTAATAAATGTATCCTTAAATGAAAATTTCTCCTTCTCAAAGTGTACTAAACAAGATAAGTATACTTTGCAATTTTGGTGAAGCAAATGGTACAGGTCCTTACCGTGCCACATTACTGAGCTAGAAGATCAGGAGCTAGACCTGTCGTAGATCCCATAAGCCCCATTTCTCTAGTCACAGCCACAAAAGTGAAAGTTCTATAGAGATGTGATTATTTTATGCCCCACGTCTCTAAAATTTGGTTGAAAGTAATATTATTTATCCCATAGTGTAGCCAAAAAGTGATACAGGGGATGCAAAAGTCATCTGTCCATCCGGCCGTCAGTCCGCCTGTCTTCTCCCGTCACATTTTCCATTCTGCTATGACTTTTTTTACTGTGAGTGATTTGCTTGAAACTTCATGTGCATGTTTGTCATCAACCATATTTTGATTTCCCACTCCTCCCATGCTTCCCTCATTCCCAAGGTCAAATTCAACTAACTTCCTGTCTAGTAGATGTGTGTGTGTTTCTCAATTCTCCTATAACATATTTATTGTTTCAGCAATTCTTCTCATGTGCATGTTCATCATCATCCATATTTATCCCGTCAACACAGTGCGTATGTGCCGTGAAACACGGTGCCGTGAAACATTTTTGATATCCTGTCGATACAACCGAATTACTGTGCATGAATATGAGCGGTGTCAAACTAGTCGATTCTCAGATTTTGAGGATGAGGCTGGGGTTATTTTTTTTGCATTTTAAAGCTATTTATAGGTGTTGACGAGATAAATAGAATAGGTGGTTGGTTTCTGTGAATGGGAAAACAATATTTGGCGCGGCACGGAAATAGGATGGGCGAGGCAGAGCCTCGCCCATTCCGTTTCCTAAACCTTGCCAGATATTTTTTTCCCATTCATGGCACTAACCTACTATTCTCTATATTCATTTCTCAACCCACCCATGCTCCCCCGTGCCTTTCTCCATTCTCCTATGATGTCTTTACTGTATGAACGATTCCCTGGAAACTTCATGTGCATGTTCGTCATCATTCTTATTTTCATTTTGCACCCGACTCGTGTTCAATTAATTTTTCCCTCCCAACGAGGGACCGTAACTGCCTAAAATGTACCTTATCTGGAGCTCTGCTTGTCCATTGTTTATTTCTCCACACAGTCCCACTGCCAACCGCCACCTACTGCGAACATTGGCCAGGGTTGGAGCAGGGGCTTATGAGTTCTTTGACACCAAGGTCAAATCAAAATGGGAAGGCAAGGTAACATTATCTACTTCTCCACTCTAAGTATGATGTTTGTAAAAAATATGATATTTAACCCTTTCACCCCTAAGTAACTGGAATGGATTTTGGTATTTTAATTTTGCAACCGATCAAATTATCTTAAACGGATTTTCAGACCAGTCCATTTATGAAATGGGATTTTTTTTCTCCAAAAAATATAAAAAGTACAGATCCTGATGAGACGGCTCGTCACAAGCCAGCTCATCTGGATCTGTACTGTTTGCCAATACCCCTATACAGGCCTGTGATGTTGAGAGGGTTAACAGTGATTATAATATGACAGAAACTTAGTGCATGTGCTGCTGTTGAATGTATTTTATCATTGTGTCTATGACTGGGGAAATGGGGCTTTATGCAACGTGTGTAGATCCAGATTAGTCATGATCTACACTGTTTGCCATTCCATCAATGAAATGCCTGTCGTGCATCTAGCAAGCAATATAGATTGTTATCAGGCTACGGGAGTGTGCTATTTTATCAGGAGCTACACTCGTCACAAATCCCATATGCCATATTTCTCCAGTCACAGCCACAAATGAGATTCTCCTAAAACTAGAACAGAGTGCCAGTAGTAGTTTGTTAACCATTGCAATGCTGAATTAATTTTTATGATTAAAATGTTTTATTTCACTTTTCAATACATCATGTACATTGTATAGTAATTGAACATAATCATGATAATAGTATCTAATTATACTAGACAAGTTACATACACAATGTATTAGAAAGTAGTGTTTAGAAGAGCGTAAAGTTAGGGGAGATAATGCAGAGAAAAAAAGAAGGATTTCCATATATGTTCATATCAAATAGACCTGCTTTGTTGTCATGATCTTTACATATGTATCAGAGCTCCAGATAAGCTGCATATTTGCTTAAATACCCAATTAAAATTGTCAAAAACCCAATTGAAATCAGAAGTAGCGAGTATCAAAAAGCAATAAAAAGTTTATGGTACATTTATCATGCAGCAGAAAACAATAAACAGACCACAAATATAGCATATTTTTCTGATGTTCCATGAAAACACATCTTGATATTTCATTAGAATTAATGACATGTCAATACATGTTTTCATTTCGAAGCAAACTAAACAATAATTTCTGTCTGTTGATATATAAACAATAGTTATTTTACCCAATTAAAATTGTTAAATACCCAATTGCTTCGGAAATGATGGAGTGACAATACTCAATTACTAATTCCTTATCTGGAGCTCTGTGTATAAATGTATAATGTGCTTGATTGTCTTGAAGTGCTTGCAACTTATTAGACATTAACCTAACCCACTGAATTAATTTTTGTCGTCTGCTGTTTATTTTCTATTTTCCATTTTTATCATAAAAAACATGGTTTGGCAGCACTGTAGAATCATTTCCAATGATGACAGGTGTGGCTGAAAGGTTGAAATTATCTAGATGGGGGTACTTTTTTATTAATCCAAAGCCTCTAGGTGTGGTGAGGTATTATCCTGTCGAAAATTATCAAGTAGTTCACGTTCAATAGATCGAAAGTCTTCAAAATCGTTTCGGCCGTATATTACAAATTGGCGGGCAAGAGAGGTAATCCAATATGGTTATGAAATTACTATTATGCAAAATCCATAATTTCTAAACTTCGAAGTGTTTATTCTTTTTTATTTTTGATATTATTTGTTAGTATTAGATGTTTTAATATTACTAGCATTAAAATAAATTGAGTATAATGTTTTAAAATAATTAATGTATATGTTATATATATATGTTCTTTTTAAAGGTACATGCCCACGTGCCAGGTTATACAATAGAGGCATATTTTTTTCGTCCATACATTAGATATAACATTGTTCGGGCAAAATGAACAGTCATCAACCATTTTCGGACGATATCATTGGCATTTTTATACTTCGTATATCACACATGAATTTTCACAATGATATCAGTGGCGATAACCGTGTTTCCTTAAAATGTTAACTGACATTACTATTTCTTCTCTGTAATTACTTTTTGATGTGCAATGATCATCTTATTAATCTGCCAAAAATATTATTTTTTCAGGTGATTCATTTAATTAGTATAAATAATTAAAAAAATACCTTGCCTCATTTGCATAGGAAAATAGCCTGATACCACCATGCGTCACTATCAGTAAAATAAATATTACTAAATGATTATATTTATACAGCGGGCAGTCGTAATTTTTAGAACTGGTGGAATAGTGACACAATTATACACTTATTTAATTCCTGTAAAGAACATTTTGTGCCTACTGCGTGGACATGTACCTTTAAGATAAACAATATTTAATGCTTAACCCTTAGACCGCTACTCACAACAATTGCCATCTACTGTTGCTTTTATATCTTGCCTTGTTTCTCAATAAAAACATGGTTTGACAGCACTTCAGAATCATTTCCAATGGAAATGATTCTGAAGTGCTGTCAAAGCATGTTGTAAAATATTGTTAAGTTTCTGTCAAAGCATGTTTTTAATGATCAATAAAATGGAAAAATAGAAAATAAACAGCAGATGACAAAAAAAATAAGATAGCGGTCTAAGGGGTAAATTATTTTATTGGGTTAACATGTCAATACATAGGCCTCCTGTACAAGCCAGACACCTGTATAAGCCAGAACACTTTTGTAGTCTCCCAATGGTGGCTGGCTTAGGTTTGACTGTACTTTGATCCTGTTTTCCACATTTTGATCCCCACAAATTGCATAGCCCCGGGGGGCATTTATTAGAATAAATACGTTAAATTGAAAATTACTCCCTGAAATTATAGTTGGCTAACTCGATTGTTGTAAAATTGACTATCGATATCTGTGTCAGCCAGATAACTGAAGCTAATGTTGGGCCATGCTTGTGCAAACATTGCAAGGTACACCAGTGCTTGTGTTAATCTTGCCCAGTAGCATATGTCACCAAAATTGCAAAGTATACTTATCTTGCTAAGTACACTGTGTGGGAGGATACATTTAATAATTGTTATTATACCCCCACAAACAAAGTTTGTTGGGGGTATACAGGAGTCAGCTTGTCGGTCGGTCGGTCGGTCGGTCCGTCGGTCCGTCTGTCGGTCGGTCTGTTGGAAATTCCCTTCCGCTCTATATCTTCTACACCGATGCATGGATTATCAAATGGCTTGGCACAAATGATTTTCTCATGATGAGAAGGTGTGTCGCGAATCAAATAACCACGCACCTACGTCCAAGGTCAAGGTCACAGTTGAAGGTCAAAGGTCAAACCTATCGAAATTTCCCTTCCGCTCTATATCTTTTACACCGATGCATGGATTATCAAATGGCTTGGCACAAATATTTCTCATGATGAGAAGGTGTGTCGCGATCAATAACCACGCACCTACGTCCAAGGTCAAGGTCACAGTTGAAGGTCAAAGGTCAAACCTATTGAAATTCCCTTCCGCTCTATATCTTATACACCGATGCATGGATTATCAAATGCTTTGGCACAAATGTTTTTCAGGATGAGAAGGTGTGTCGCGATCAATAATCACGCACCTACGTCCAAGGTCAAGGTCACAGTTGAAGGTCAAAGGTCAAACCTATTGAAATTCCCTTCCGCTCTATACTCTACTACACCGATGCATGGATTATCACACTATGCCCAGGTCAGGTCACAGACTTGATGCGTTTGAAACCTTAACGATCGGCTAAATGCTTATAATCCAAAATGCCTCGTTTTCTTTGGCTGCCAGTGGGGGTATTCGTGTGCCGACAGGCCACATTTCTAGTTATAACTTAATTTATTACATTATCACAGACATTTTGGCTGTGATAATGTAATAAATTCAGTATAATAATTCTGCATACTTTTAATCATCAAAAAATATGCATCGTGATAATGTAATAAATTTAGTACATGTATATTTAACAGGGCTTCTAAAATTTTCAGTTTGTCGATTCTGGACCGAATTTTGATATCTCAGACCGATTGAGATTTGCAAACTATCCTTAAAATTTGGTCCGAAAATAATGAAATTCGGCTACTATTTTCTCAATCCACGCTCCGAATGCCCAACCCAAAATAATACACAATATCTCACTGGTTTATTGGTGTGACGTGTGAAGTTACACACCTCGATAACCATGATAACGTTTAAAAAGGCACAAACCAAATCGAAACAAATTAACATGATGTGTTATGTAAAAAATCACACTGTTTAGTTTGGCGATACATGTATACAACCAAGAGCTATACTGGTCACAATTCCTATACACCCTATTTCTCCAGTCACAGCCACAAATAAGAAAAGCACTGCACACATTACCAGTCAATTCAGACTCCCAAAATCAAACATTGTCCGGTCATTAACCTGATCAGCTGGAAATTGCCAGGTAACGGCTGTTCCATTTACCTCTTTATAGTTGTGGCTAGTTGATATCGTTATTTACTTGACAAAATACAATTATCTTGCTTCCCTAACAGTTAACAGTTGTTTGTGTATGCTGGTACACCAGAATTATGGTAAAACATTACCATTTTAAAACTTGATTAACTATTTTATCTTGTGCATCCAATTGATGTAACAGCCGATTTATGAAATCGCATCGAAGAGCCTGTGTGTATTAAATGTTTCAAACACGACTTTCGCTTCAGATAAACTGCAAAAACTTAGTCAAGCTATGGAGGCGAGATGTAACCTAATTTCGTCTGCACCCAATATCCGACAGATTTTCAGTTTTTGAAGACAAAACATGAGAGGGGGGGGAGGCGGTCACTAATCGTACCGGCTCCTTCGGGTCGACAATTACGTCTGGACCGATTGGCATTCTGAAATTTTAGAAGCCCTGATGTATAATAATTCTGCATACGTTTAATCATCAAATATAAGTTCAATATGAAATAATGCATTTCGGGAAAAATAAATGATTACTCCCTCAAAGTATGCTTAGCTAGATAAGTATGCTTAGCAATTTTGGTGAAATCGGTTACAGATGTCAATGTTTTTGAACATCTCAATTCGCAGTCAAGCAGTTTGATTGGCTGTGTCTGAGCTGTAGCACAGCTCCGGTTCAGCCAATCATGCTTGCCTTCAAGCACAAAATTCAGAACATTTTGTAATAAAGCATTAACAAATGTTGGCAAGATTAGCGCAGGTGACTATGTATTATCAGCCAGCACCCTATATATTCCCAGTTGATGTCGTTGTTCTTGTATGTACCTAAGAACATGTGCGATATTTCATGAAAAATATTTACGAAATTTACAATAGTTTCCGTGAATGACGTCAGAAGTGGACACAATTTTCATAGCAAATGCGGAATTCAATTCCGCATTTGCTACAAAAAATTGTTCATCTGTTGAAGTCATTTACAGAGACAATCGCACGAAGTACAAAATCATATGTCGTGTCTGATGTGAACTTAACTTAACACCAGTCAGTCTCTTTGCTATTTGTCCATCTGTCGGTATTAATGCCATGTTGTGTTATGTGGCTGTGACTAGAGAAATGGGGCTGATGAGATTTGTGACCAGCGTAGCTCCTGATCAAATAGCACACTCCTGTAACCTATATGGCTTGCTAGAAGCACAACGGGTGTTTCATAGATGGAATGGTGAACAGTGCAGATCCTGATCAGACTGTGCCGATGCACAGGCTGATCAGGAGCTACAGTGGTTGCAAAACCCATAAGCCCCATTTCTGCAGTCATAGTCACATTTTAATTATTTACCTTATAGGGTCAGAATTGGGTCAGGGTCAGATTCTAAACCTGGACATTTGAGCCAAACATGTTCATTCTCATATCGCACTGTCACATGTTATTAACCGGCAGCCCTTATATTGTCCAGGTGACGTCTCTGATCAATAAAGCTGCCCAGCCAGGCCTGACGTCCGTGGGCGTGGACTGGGAGCAGCATGGGGACCCAGGAGCCCCCGTCCAGGCCCCCCGCACCATCACGCCCTGTTCAACGGCTCCGGCAAATCGTGTATGGATATGTCCCCAACTGCACCATGGTGAGTGGGCACAGGCCAAACTTCAGTCATTATTGGTTATTTGATTTATATTGTGGATATATGCACGAGTTCCGCAGCGTGCGATATTGCGCGACTTTAGACGCGGCAACGAGTGACATATATCCACATACAAATAACCTTTTTTTTATTATATACGTACATCGCATTAAAATGTATATGTGCCTCAAACAATATACAAAATGTTAATAAAATAAACAAACTAGTGACGATTTGGAAGAACTATTTGACGAAGTGAAATGTAGTTCCGGCACTGGCCAATATGAATTCACGAGACGTCAATATAGAGAAATATTGATGGCTTGCGTTCTATTGTCTTTCAATGGGAAATGAAGGTGTGTATATAATAAATTTATTTACTTGTGACTGGAGATATGTGGCTTATGGGATTTGTGACCAGTGTATATCCTGATAAAACACACTCCTGTAGCCTGGTAATGCTATTGCTTGTTAGAAGCATGACTGTTTGACGAACAGTGGAGATCCTGATCAGACAGTGCAGATGTGCAGGCTGATCTGGATCTAACCCATAAGCTCCATTTCTCCAGTCACAGCCACAGTTAATGGTGTTACAATTGCCTGTCAATAGCTAAGGTCATTTTAGGCCGGGTTAACGGTGTCGAAATATTTCACATTGTGTGTGTGGGGGGGGAGGGGGATTTGGTGGTGCGGAATCCCACATTGCCTCACCAGAATCACTTAACCCAACTCCCTAAATGTAATATGATTAGTACAAATCTTACCACTTACTTTTGTATTGAGTATAACCAGATCAACTCTCAAGTGACAGAAAGCCAAAAATGTTTTTGCAAAGAAATGGCCAAACCAGAGATATCAAAATTCTGGTAAGAATGAACCCCAACATTAAATTTACCCTTCGCATGCTGTCAACTTACCGCCCACCAACTGCAGTCAAACTCGCATTAAACTTGCAAACTTATCCAAGGAACACATAAAACATTGTTGCTTAAAACAATTATCTCCTACAACAAATATCCGACAGACAAATATCGGAAACTTCTCGGATCAGATGCCATATTTCGAGTACAGTGAAACCATTCTAAACTGGTGGTGCTATAATATCGACTGGGTTCGTCTGTAATTCAGGGCATGTATAATGACAAGGTGCAACATCACGTGGTTACAACCACAACAACGTCGCCCACTCCAAAGTAAATATTATTTTATATTTTCCTTAATATTCAACGGATTTTTATGAAATATGACGCAGCAAACGCGTCTTCGTGAACTGCATTTCGTGGTCCAGGGAGTTTGGCACAGACTATGTCGTTTTGCGAAGAATCGATTTCCGTGTCAGTAGACACGGAAATCGATTCTTCGCAAAAACAACAGAAGTTTGGCGAACATACAAAGACCACCACCAAATGCAGCTTAACCAGACTGTTTTGATGCGCCATATTCAATAAAATCTGTTATGTAATAAGGACAATATAAAAGAATACGTACTTTGAATCAGATGGATTCTGGAAGTTTCAGTACTTGTTGTTGTTGTTAGTACCACTCAGACACATTTGTATGCATTGCAAGTAAAGGGGTCAGTGGGGCTAAGTCTATTAGACCTAGGCTTGGGGTTGTGTGACTTGTGCACTTGTTAGATGTGGCTGTGACTAGAGAAATGGGGCTGAGGGTTGTGCGACCAGAGTAGATCCTGATCTGCCTGTGCATCCTCCGCACAGTCTGATCAGGATCTGCACTGTTCACTGTTCTATCACTGATACACTCATCATGCTTCTAATGAACAATATAAATTGTTATCAGCCTACAGTAGTGTGCTATTTAATCAGGAGCTACACTGGTCACAAGTCTCATAAGTCCTGTTTTTCCAGTTATAAATCTGATTCGTCAAAATTGTTATTCTGTTATTCAAGTCTAATAGACTTAGCCCCCTTCTTTCACTGACGCCTTCAGTTATGAATCCAGGGATGGGTAAATGGTCTAGAGTAAATGGCATTGTACTTCAATACTGGAGGTTGCAAGTTCAATTCTCACTCTAAGCATGAAGAATACTTCCATGTTATTTCCATCCCACTCGTATCACAGGTGGAAGACTCGGACCTGTGACACAAAAAATGCATATTACAAAAATATATCTATAAAGGAGATAGTACTGTATGAGACCAAGTGGGTGGGGTGATGGATTTTTTGTAATGTGCATTTTTTGTGTCACAGGTCCGAGTCTTCCACCTGTGACTCGTATGTGATATGAGAATTTAAACTGTTCCCGTCTCTGTATGACTTTAGCTGTGCTAGGTTGTTAAGCCCATTCAGTATCACTCAATCATGAATCCACTTGTAGAGATAAAATACAGAAAAGCCCATCAAAATTAATCCCGCCAATGTTTTATGGATGTCCGGTTTAGGTTGCTCAAATTTTTAACCCTTAGACCGCTACACACAACAATTGTCGTCTGCTGTTGCTTTTATATCTTGCCTTATTTCTCAATAAAAACATGGTTTAACAGCACTTCAGAATCATTTCCAATGGAAATGATTCTGAAGTTCTGTCAAAGCCTGTTGTAAATTATTCTTATGTGCTGTCAAAGCATGTTTTTGATGATAAAAATGGAAAATAGAAAATAAACAGCAGACGACAAAAAATTAAGATTGTGGTGTAAGGGTCAATATACTAACATGACAATGCTGAACAATGTAACTGTCGTCCTTTTGCGAGTTTTTGTGTCATCATATCCTCCTCTGTTGTATTGAGAGAGGTTGCACTGTATTTTTTATCGCTATAGGCTACGCTGAAGGCGACCATTGCCGGACAGGAAGTGTCAACAGTTGTGTCAACCTCTGACCTCAACATCACAGATGGCCAGGTAAATATATGATCATTTGTGCTGCGGAAAGAGACAATTGAAATAATTGCATCATGAATATTTCTCGGACTACTAAATTATCTCAAAAGTGGGAAAAATTGGGGTCACAGATGAAACTTGGCCAGAATGACCAAAATACCCATTGCTAGTTTTTTTCAGAAAGTTTCCCGACTTTTGTGCGAGGTGTAAGGCACCAAATTTGCATATTTTCAAGATGGGCGTCACCAGCGTAGAACAGAACCAAACTTTTGAAAAACAAATGCTAGAGACGGGTTCAATATATCTAATCACACTAATTGCATTATGGAGAACTTGTTTCTGGAATTTTCTGAGTGACTAATTCACATATTACTGTACAAATATAGTTTCACTGACTGCCCCTATTTCAGATTCTGCACCGATTGACAGCGAGGGCCATTATCAGTGACTGGGAGGATGGCACGCTCTCGGCAGACAGGACTGACCATGAGGTAACGTCAGGGGGCCGTTTCACTAAACTTTGTACGACTAAAATGTTCTTAAGTGCAAATTTAGGATCGTCTGGAAATTTAAATTGGTGGATTTACATTTATTGAGCATAGGCTGCATGTGCAGCCTATGCTCAATAAATGTAAATCCAATCATGTTTAATGTGAAATTTACAGACTTACAGACTATTATAATCGTACAAAGTTTAGTGAAACGGGCCCCAGGTGTATTACACCATTTAGTAATAGTTATAGTTCATATATTAAATAAATTAATTTTGTAGCAATCGAGAAATTAAGTTATTAAAGATTCAATATGTGAACTACAACGTACTTATTGTTTACCAGCCACTCGCGAAGCTCCGCCCCTAAACGTGATTTTGAATCGCTATACTAGCATGTGATTGGCGGTGTGATATGAAGTGAGCGCGTGAAAGGGCGGTAATATGCTTTGCATCTCGTGAACTGATGACAACAAGGCGTAAAATCAGTTCTAAATATTGCGGCTGAACATTTAATGATTAATTTAATAGATATTGGCGAAAGTGTCACAATATGCGATTAATTGAGATGAAATACTTGCTGCTCTTTCATTGGCCGAGAAAAACAATAGGGCAGAGCTCCAGATAAGCTGCGTATTTGCTTAAATACCCAATTAAAATTGCCAAAAACCCAATTAAAATCATAAGTAGCGAGTATAAAAAACCAATACAAAATGTGTGGTACCTTTATCATGCTGCAGAAAACAATTAACATACCACATTTAGAGCATATTTTCTTATTTTCCATGAAAACACATCTTGGTATTTCATTAGAATTGTCTCCAAGGAGACAATTCTAATGAAATGCCAAGACATGTTTTCATTTCGAAGCTTCATTTCGAAGCAAAGTATTCAATAATTGCTGTCTGCTGATGTGTAAACAGTAGTGTGATTTGATTTTACCCAATTAACATTTTGAAATACCCAATTGTTTCAGAAATGATGGAGTGACAATACTCAATTATTAATTCCTTATCTGGAGCGCTGCAATAGGGTAAACAATAATAACAGTTCCTCACACCCTCAACCAATAGAAGACATTCATGCCGACATTGGTTCTTATTGTGTTTTCAAACCATGTGTTTGATGAAAATAAAGGGCAATTAACTGTGACTGATGGGATAGCATGTTCTCCACAGACAGAATTACCCATGAGGTAACTTGAGGTTTATTACACCGTTTATTACAACGTTTATTACACATTTTCATCCTGAGATATCAGACATTGGTTCTCATAGTAAGCTATTTTGTCTTCTTTCTCGTTAAAAAATGTGGTTTCGACAGCATTTTAGAATCATTTCCAATGGAACTGTGTTTTCAAGCCATATTTTTTATGAGAAAAATGGAGAGAAAACAACCAGCAGGCAAAATGTCATTGAGCAGAGTAAGGGTTAACCCTTAGAATGCTACTCACAACAATAGTCGTCTGCTGTTGTTTTTATATCTTGCCTTATTTCTCAATAAAAACATGTTTTGACAGCACTTCAGAATCATTTCCAATGGAAATGATTCTGAAGTGCTGTCAAAGCATGTTGTAAATTATTATAAAGTGCTGTCAAAGCATGTTTTTGATGATAAAAATGGAAAACAGACGACAAAAAAAATAAGATAGCGGTCTAAGGGTTAATTTTCAGACTACTTTCTTCTCATTGCTCAGTCATGGTATTTTTGGAAAATCTGAATATTACAGACAAACACTAAACATCCTAAAGAGGCAGCTTGTTATGGACTGGCTCATCTGGATCTACCATGTTTGCCAACATTAGCATGGTAGACTATGAGGTTGAAAGGGTTGACCCTTATACTGCTACACACAACCATTGTTGTCTGTTGTTAGCACGCCTTCCGAAGGAAGCCGTGCTTATGGCATACCCTCGGCATCATAGGCGTCCGTCCGTCCGTCAATCTGTCCGTCTTCAAAAATTATAATGGCCTATATTTTATGTTTCCTTGCTTGGATATGCTTCATATTGCACACACGCATTGCTCCAAGGGTCCTCTACTGCGCTGTGGCAAATCCACGTCCGTGCCGCCCCTTCTAAGCCCAGGACAAGGTCACATACTGTGTGCATCTCGAAACCTT